>JBBDHG010000014.1:4742500-4745000 GCA_037951165.1 Lophius americanus
ATTTGTTGAAGAAAGGTGCTATATAAATAAATGTTACTTTACTTACATAACATTACAATGTGCTTGATATTACAATAAAAGTAAATAAGTAAATTTCACACTACGATGTAATATAACACTATTTTGAGTCATCACTAGAGAGGAATTAAAAGATTGCTCTAGGAGTTTTATTAATGGGATATTATTGAAGTATCTTTGAATTAAGGAGTTTCTAACATTTTATTAAATTTGCTTGAGCTCTACATTATCTGGAATCTTCAGGTATAGGGGAAAAACTTAATATAATAATAATTTTTATGCGTGTGTATGTGTTTATTTCAGAAAATGCAACGAAAGATCAACTTATAGAGTCTGAAAATCTTCTCTTTACACCCATATTGCCCGCAATATGGGTGTAAAGAGAAGATTTTCCTGTAGTTGGAAGAAAAGTGGGCGTAACAAGAGGTGAACCTGCCAAAGCACAAGTTGGAAACGATGTGCCACCAACTGAGGATCAATGACTGCAAGGGTACTTCACAGCAAAAGAAAAATGCAGTGTCCATCATTTATGGAACTTGATTTTTACTTTAAAAGCAAAATATCTCTTTTTTGAAAGGTATCTTTGTGAGCATATTTACGGTACAAACCTTGTCTGTAGGCGGGTTTACATGGACAGCCTAATTCCGATCCGTATGTTGAGTCAGCACCAAACTCACCGAAGCATCACCACCTTATGAACGGGAGTTTGGATTCTCTGTGCATGTCTGAAAGCGTTTCCGATTAGATGAGTTTAAGCATGTAAACACCGGGTCGGAAAAGATCACAAGTCATGTAAACAAGCGATCGACAATGCAATTCCGAAAGGTCAAATTCGGAAAGGAAAAAAAGTATCCCCTGTAAACCCACCTAGTGAGCTATGAGAACATTGGCAACAAGCTAGGATGAGAAACTTGGGAGTTGGCCAAGTTAGCTCCATAAATTCCGAGTCCGATAACGCTAATACAAAAAGTAGCACGAGGACGACCGTGCAAGACCATTAATGGACCTCAGATACAGTGATTCACCATGGCAACCAGTGAATATATCCACCATAGCGTTATGGTCGCTGTACTTCAGCAGGAAATGTAATACTCATGAGCAGATGTTTAGAAAAAAGATTAATCAGAGAAGGAGAAAAAACTGGTGTGGGACAGAATTGCTGCCTGACAGAAAGTATCAACTAGTTTTACAGTATACTCTGAATGTTGTGTGTGACAAAGTGACGGAAGGATATTGAGCATGCTTTATTTTCATTTATGGGCTGTAAGTGAACTCGAAAAAGCTAAAATACAGAGATGTACTACAAAGAAATCGTTGAAGGAATTTTATATTTCATCTGAGAATGCTTCGAGATTCCCCCAACTCCCCAGGATGAGCCAGGCAGGGTTGAATGAGGTCAGCGGGGACTGCTAAAACTGCAAACACCAATCCAATTGATGGCACACAGATTCATGATTTTATCTCACTTTGATTTTTTTTAAATGTTGATAATATCCATCGGTTGCTCTTTTTTATCAATAGCTTTAATATCAAATATTTGCCGCGAGAAGAAGCTTTCATTTAAAATAAATAAATAAAGGGAAAGCAACGAAAAAACTTTGTGGAATGTGACATGTTCATAGTGTGACATGTTTGAGATGTATGGTTGGAGAATATCATTCAGATAAATTATGGAACGAAAAGCATGTTCAATCCGGGTTTGTCAATCCTCAATCTGTAATATGACAAATGATTGATGGATAGATAAGTCTCATCTGACAGCTCCACTTCAGGTTCAGAAGGAGGGGGAGTCAGGAACAACTCACCACAGTAACTAGTCAGTTCAGTCAGAACCGAATTTATCCTGCTTTCTGGAATGGAAACCGCAGAGTTTCCCTAATCTCAGGTTTAACTAATTAAGGGTTTCCACTAAACCCGCTTCTTGAAATTCCACCAGGTGTGTAGCTTGTGTTAAGAATTAGATTTTTAAGCATTCAAATCAAGATATGTCTGATCATGCTAACCCTTTTATGCTAACCCTGGTTAGTGTACGCCTCGATTACCAAAGATCTGGTTCCTTCGTCAGTTTTCATGAAAATAAGTTAAACCAAAACAACGGTTTGACTACTGAAATATGTGAGGAGATAACAAGATTTGCATCACATATTTCCACTTGAGCTGACGTTAAAGTGTAATGTAATCAGCATGACTACCTAACACCACACTTGATTTTAAACCTGCACGAATAACTCACATCGAATTGATTTAATCCTGATTAGCTATGGTTAAATTGAATTTTAGCCAGGATGAATATCCAACAGTAGATTACCCAGGAATACTACATAATGTTAAACTGACGTTTAACAAGCTTGTCTCGCTAACGACGGTCCCTTAGTTAAGCATGTAACGTTCAACTGAGATTTAACCAGCACATGACCAGTTGATTTTAAACTGAAGATTGATCACTTAAATTAGAAAAGATACAATACTTTTAACTAGCAGA
>JBBDHG010000014.1:4750000-4995000 GCA_037951165.1 Lophius americanus
GTGTCACCAACAGAAGCCAAAACAATCTGAGAAAATCTGATTCCATCGCACAGGCCCACCAGCATATTTTGTAACTTCACAAAACATTTGGCAGCTATACCAATAAATTGGGGGAAGTATCATATTGGCACTTGTATCAGACAACCTGTAAAATTAACAAAATGAGGTATGTCACAGGCAAATTCATGATGCACGGCCTATCATCAATCACAATGAAACTTGAGCTGATGGTATCATTTGTTTACATATCTGGAAGAAAATTAATGCACAGATTACAACAATTGGTCTGAAGTGCATTATCTGTAATTTGCGTAGGCGATTAACTTCTAGATTGAAAAAGCTTAGTGTTGACACAAACAAATTAAAATTTAAAAAATGAAATGAAAAATAACATTTGAATGTTAATGTACAATGTGTTCTCATTAAACTCACTTGAGATAGTTTTGCAGTTTCTTTGTAACTCTTTCCCTGCTGCATGCTGTTCCACATCTCTACCTTTTGCTTCCTCTTAACTTCTTCTTGCTGTTCAAAAAAAACATAACACGTTCATGTTCAAAATCATTGACAGTCTATTGCCTTTGTAAAAAAACTTTTTTATTGCACCTGTGTCTGTTTCTCTCTGTAGATGGCTGCTTTGGCATCAAGCTCCTCTTGCATCTTTCTCCGAGCTGCTTCCAAGGCCTCTTGGTTTCTCGTCACATGCACAGCATCTTTATAAAAAAAAAAAGAATCACAAAATTTAAGTCGGGCTTACAATAAAGAAGTTTTAAAATCCAAACCAATTCTAAAATTGAGTTTTGTCGCTTACATATTGAGAAATCTCATAGATTATCTTCCCTCCAATCTCAAACATGCACATGCTTATACATATACATATATATATATACACATACATGTATATATATATATACATACATACATATGTATATATATACATACATATGTATATATATACATACATACATATGTATATATATACATACATATACATATGTATATATATACATACATATACATATATACATACATACATATATATACATATATACATACATACATACATATATATACATACATATATACATATATATACTTATTAAATATGACAAATGATTGATAGATAAATCTCATCTGACAGCTCCACTTCAGGTTCAGAAGGAGGGGGAGTCAGGAACAACCTCAAGGTATTTTGAAGAAAACCTACCAGCCAGCAAGTCATGTTCACAAAGTAACTCACCACAGTAACTGACTCAGAACCGAATGTATCCTGCTTTCTGGAATGGAAACCACAGAGTTTCCCTAATATCAGGTTTAACTAATTAAGGGTTTCCACTAAACCCGCTTCTTGAAATTCCACCAGGTGTGTAGCTTGTGTTAAGAATTAGATTTTTAAGCATTCAAATCAGATATGTCTGATCATGCTAACCCTTTTATGCTAACCCTGGTTAGTGTACGCCTCGATTACCAAAGATCTGGTTCCTTCGTCAGTTTTCATGAAAATAAGTTAAACCAAAACAACGGTTTGACTACTGAAATATGTGAGGAGATAACAAGATTTGCATCACATATTTCCACTTGAGCTGACGTTAAAGTGTAATGTAATCAGCATGACTACCACCACACTTGATTTTAAACCTGCACGAATAACTCACATCGAATTGATTTAATCCTGATTAGCTATGGTTAAATTGAATTTTAGCCAGGATGAATATCCAACAGTAGATTACCGAGGAATACTACATAATGTTAAACTGACGTTTAACAAGCTTGTCTCGCTAACGACGGTCCCTTAGTTAAGCATGTAATGCTAACCAACGTTCAGCTGAGATTTAACCAGCACATGACCAGTTGATGTTAAACTGAAGATTGATCACTTAAATTAGAAAAGACACAATACTTTCAACTAGCAGATTCGCACATCTTGGTTACGTTTCTAAGGAGCCCCGCATTAAATGCGTTTACTTGCCCGTGAGGCTCATAGAATCTAGATCCTGGTTCTTGAGGGACGCCTCCTTGTCATGGAACGTCATGAATCTTTGATCTCCACATCATAATCCATGTTCTGAGGCCGGATGGGTTGCTCGTCGTGGAGGGGTATTTCCTACATTGACGGTTGCTGCTGACGGAGGCTAGCTTCAAACAAACATAACCGTTCAGAATGACGTGTTGGCCTTATCGTACACTTCCGTACACGTCACGCAGACAGTCATCACAGCTATATACATATAAATACTTCAGTCCATTGAGCAGTTACGCTCCTAAATGCACTTTTCCTCATCGTCCCACATATTCACACTTCGATGCAAATCACTTCGATGACCTTAGTCTGAATTGTCATGTCTTATTTCATCCGATTTCTACGTAATTTAAGTGCGACAGACGTCACATTTCCGAGCCGGAGGATGCGGGAAGATCAATTTGTGCAATTTGTGCTCTCTTTTTTCTTAATATTTTTCTTCCCTTTATCACTTGGTCCTAATTTTGTGTGCTCCGATTGTACAACAACTTCAAAATTTATACACACGATAACAAGTGTAAGATCCATATTAACTTCCGTAAACACACGACATATGACGTCATGTCTTCTTCTGCGCATGCGGGTCACTTCAGGGCCGTAGACCGTTCACACTTGAGTCCGATGGCGGTCGTATTTAAATTATAATGTGAACAACCACGCAAAAAAAAAATCGGACCCCAGCAAAACATCGGAATTGAGCATTAAGACCAGCGGTGTGAACATAGCCTATGTTTTATAATAACTGGCTCGCTGGTATGGCGCACAAGCACCACAGATACTACAAGTCCCAGAATGCTCTGCGATAACCGGTACGCCAATCAAGAGCGTTAAGCGCTTCTCCCTGCGCATATGGTGTCAGATAACAGCGTTTATCTGACACCATATGCGCGTGGTGTCAATAAACTTTAGGCTAATTAATACAATAATTAGTAAGTCAGATGCGCGTATTAATAAATAGAACGAACGTTTTCAACTTTTAATCAACTTGCGAGATGCGTTCAGGTCCTCCAAGCTGTTCAACGTATGTCGGTGCTTTTGCTTTAAAATAAGAAAACACAAGAAGTTGCTTACATTTAATGTTAAATGTACCTGTAGCATATTAATGCAACTGACTGTTTTCTGAAATATACGTAGCAACAGTCTAATCTCACTATTTTGTTTTGGCAGAAGAAAGATTCAGCTAAATCAGCCCAGCCATTTCCTTAGGGTCAATTAAAGCTCCTTTTTGTTGATATTGTTTTTTTTTAAAAAACGATTTTGTTCTTTTTTCACATTGGATGGTATTTTTAACTTGAAAAATGTAATTAATGATAATTTATATAATTAATAATAATATTCTGACTGTTGTTGATGCTTGTGAATAAAAACTTCTCATTGGAAATTATTCTGTGAAACTATGCTGATAGAGAGGGAGACTTAAAATCTGTTACTCTAATGTATTTGAGTTCAATCTGTCATTTCAGTATTTTTAATTCAGCTGTTTTCTTCACAATTGTTTAAAATGATTAAAAATAAGAATAAAATTGTCATAATACCTCAGATAAAATATGGACAATTTGAGTCCTATTCGGCCCTCAATGTGGTCTCAATCTTAAATTTTGGTCCCCTTGGTGATTATCGACAACTGTCTCAGGGCGTTGTTGATAATTATGAAGAGGGTACATGTCAGTTAATCAAGACACGAAGTCTGTCCACAATTAAAATCCTCATAACATACTGAATTTAAACTAATTACCAATTAGAGCTGGCTTATTAGAGGTGTGCTTCTCTAATAATGCTTATTGTTTTCTTGTATGCCATGTTTTTTTTTTAAATCACAAATTTATTCATTTAAAAATAGATTTCAATATTATTTTACTCTACCTTTTTACATAGTTCTGTGCATGGCTGATGTATGCGCAGCACTATGTAACAAAGTTTTGCTCTGATGAGCACTGTATGGTATAAATCTGAATGACAAATAAAAGTTTGTCTATGTAAGATAAATGAAACATCCACCAGCATGTTAAAATCAACCACCAGCCCAATCTTCAGCTTAACAGGTCTTTCCAGCAACCATCCAATCCAACTCATCAATGATCAGTGGACAGCTCTGCTCCTACCTGAGTATCCAATGTGATACGAACACAAAGCCAATCATAGATCTTTGGCCTGAGGTGGCCAGGTAGAACACTTATGAGGTATATATATATATATATATATATATATATATATATATATATATATATATAGCAACTAAAGTTTGTCTGTTCTGCATTGATAGATTCTGAACTAAATGGGACATGGTATTGTTTTTTATAATCCGACACTTTTACTCCAAATTGGGCATACCTATAGGTTATGGCTACCGTTTCTTAATCTTGTCTAATCTCTTTACCTTAATCCTCCTTGATACTGAGATACACATATCTAGTCTTTATTTAAGTCGTAAAATAATAGCAGCAGCAAAGATGTTTGATATTGACAGTAATATAATCTCAGAGGATCACAAACTTGAATGTTGGAGATGACATTGAACACAAGGTGGCAGTAGATCACTTATAAACCTTTGCTCCTTGTTATTGTAATGGAACAGTGAGGAGCAGCTGAAGAGCTGCGCACCTTTAACTATCAGAAAGCCAAAAAAACGGCCAACAGTTACCAAAGTGTCACCAACAGTAGCCAAAAAAATCTGAGAAAATCTGATTCCATCGCACAGGCCCACCAGCATATTTTGTAACTTCACAAAACATTTGGCAGCTATACCAATAAATTGGGGGAAGTATCATATTGGCACTTGTATCAGACAACCTGTAAAATTAACAAAATGAGGTATGTCACAGGCAAATTCATGATGCACGGCCTATCATCAATCACAATGAAACTTGAGCTGATGGTATCATTTGTTTACATATCTGGAAGAAAATTAATGCACAGATTACAACAATTGGTCTGAAGTGCATTATCTGTAATTTGCGTAGGCAATTAACTTCTAGATTGAAAAAGCTTAGTGTTGACACAAACAAATTAAAATTTAAAAAATGAAATGAAAAATAACATTTGAATGTTAATTTCCAATGTGTTCTCATTAAACTCACTTGAGATAGTTTTGCAGTTTCTTTGTAACTCTTTCCCTGCTGCATGCTGTTCCACATCTCTACCTTTTGCTTCCTCTTAACTTCTTCTTGCTGTTCGCAAAAAACATCACACGTTCATCTTCAAAATCATTGACAGTCTATTGCCTTTGTAAAAAAACTTTTTTATTTCACCTGTGTCTGTTTCTCTCTGTAGATGGCTGCTTTGGCATCAAGCTCCTCTTGCATCTTTCTCCGAGCTGCTTCCAAGGCCTCTTGGTTTCTCGTCACATGCACAGGATCTTTATAAAAAAAAAAAAGAATCACAAAATTTAAGTCGGGCTTACAATAAAGAAGTTTTAAAATCCGAACCAATTCTAAAATTGAGTTTTGTCGCTTACATATTGAGAAATCTCATAGATTATCTTCCCTCCAATCTCAAACATGCACATACTTATGTATATACATATGTATATACATACATATGTATATGTATATATATACATACACATATATATATATATATACATACATATGTATATAGATATACATACATATGTATATATATATACATACATATATATACATATGTATATATATACACATACATATGTATATATATACATACATATGCATATGTATATATATACACATACATATGTATATATATACATTGCTGCTGACGGAGGCTAGCTTCAAACAAACATCACCGTTCAGGATGACGTGTTGGCCTTATCGTACACGTCACGCAGACAGACATCACAGCTATATACATATAAATACTTCAGTCCATTGAGCAGTTACGCTCCTAAATGCACTTTTCCTCATCGTCCCACATATTCACAATTCGATGCAAATCACTTCGATGACCTTAGGGCACATGTGTCAAACCAAAGGATCGCGGGCTGCACTGTTTACACCTGGCCTAGGACACAATAACTAATTAGGCCACGTTCACATTACAGGCAAAATCCGATTTTTTTGCCGATATGTGACCCATATCTGATTTTTTTTTTTTTGACAGACGCAGCACAATCCGATTTTTTCAAATCAGACTCAGACCACTTTTATATATGATCCTAAATTAGATACGTATCTGTAGTTTTTCAAAGCGACCTCAGTCTGAATTGTCATGTCTTATTTCATCCGATTTCTACGTAATTTAAGTGCGACAGACGTCACATTTCCGAGCCGGAAGATGCGGGAAGATCAATTTGTGCAATTTGTGCTCTTTTTTCTTAATAGTTTTTTTCCCTTTATCACTCTTTATCACTTGGTCCTAATTTTGTGTGCTCCGATTGTACAAAAACTTCAAAATTTATACACACGATAACAAGTGTAAGATCCATATTAACTTCCGTAAACACACGACATATGACGTCATGTCTTCTTCTGCGCATGCGGGTCACTTCAGGGCCGTAGACCGTTCACACTTGAGTCCGATGGCGGTCGTATTTAAATTATAATGTGAACAACCACGCAAAAAAAAAATCGGATCCCAGCAATACATCGGAATTGAGCATTAAGACCAGCGGTGTGAACGTAGCCTATGTTTTATAATAACTGGCTCGCTGGTATGGCGCACAAGCACCACAGATACTACAAGTCCCAGAATGCTCTGCGATAACCGGTACGCCAATCAAGAGCGTTAAGCGCTTCTCCCTGCGCATATGGTTTTCAGATAACAGCGTTTATCCAGTCACTCTAATAAACTTTAGGCTAATTAATACAATAATTAGTAAGTCAGATGCGCGTATTAATAAATAGAACGAACGTTTTCAACTTTTAATCAACTTGCGAGATGCGTTCAGGTCCTCCAAGCTGTTCAACGTATGTCGGTGCTTTTGCTTTAAAATAAGAAAACACAAGAAGTTGCTTACATTTAATGTTAAATGGACCTGTAGCATATTAATGCAACTGACTGTTTTCTGAAATATACGTAGCAACAGTCTAATCTCACTATTTTGTTTTGGCAGACGAAAGATTCAGCTAAATCAGCCCAGCCATTTCCTTAGGGTCAATTAAAGCTCCTTTTTGTTGATATTGTTTTTTTTAAAAAACGATTTTGTTCTTTTTTCACATTGGATGGTATATTTCACTTGAAAAATGTAATTAATGATAATTTATATAATTAATAATAATATTCTGACTGTTGTTGATGCTTGTGAATAAAAACTTCTCATTGGAAATTATTCTGTAAAACTATGCTGATAGAGAGGGAGACTTAAAATCTGTTACTCTAATGTATTTGAGTTCAATCTGTCATTTCAGTATTTTAAATTCAGCTGTTTTCTTCACAATTGTTTAAAATGATTAAAAATAAGAATAAAATTGTCATAATACCTCAGATAAAATATGGACAATTTGAGTCCTATTCGGCCCTCAATGTGGTCTCAATCTTAAATTTTGGTCCCCTTGGTGATTATCGACAACTGTCTCAGGGCGTTGTTGATAATTATGAAGAGGGTACTAGTACATGTCAATTAATCAAGACACGAAGTCTGTCCACAATTAAAATCCTCATAACATACTGAATTTAAACTAATTACCAATTAGAGCTGGCTTATTAGAGGTGTGCTTCTCTAATAATGCTTATTGTTTTCTTGTCTGCCATGTTTTTTTTTAAAAATCACAAATTTATTCATTTAAAAATAGATTTCAATAATTATTTTACTCTACCTTTTTACATAGTTCTGTGCATGGCTGATGTATGCGCAGCACTATGTAACAAAGTTTTGCTCTGATGAGCACTGTATGGTATAAATCTGAATGACAAATAAAAGTTTGTCTATGTAAGATAAATGAAACATCCACCAGCATGTTAAAATCAATACTGCAAATATTTTACCTGGTACCAACTGGAGCTGCTTATTTGGAAAAACGTGTGTGTGTGTGTATATATATATATATATATATATATATATTGGAATCCCTGCTGACGCAGTCTCAAAAGTGTGTAATAGCAGAGAGTGGGACTTGTGTGCAGAAAGTCTTTGATTCCGTTGGATGGCTATGATAAAATTGAAGCTTTGATCAGGTGTTGAGAAAAAGATTAACCATGCCTGACTACATTGACATTTAATGAAATCAGTGTCCCTCACTGTAGTTTGTGTATAATCCATATCCCTGCAGGCAGCTGAGGAAGTCGGCTCATCGGCATCTGTGCTGAAACCGAAGACAGACAGGAATCCACTTCGCAATGCAGGTTTGTGCTTAATGAGTGTTTCATTATTATGCATTGGGGCTGCTTTAGCGCAGTAAGTAGATTGGTTGTCCCACAATAGCAAGATTGGCTGTTTGATGCCATTTTTGACCAGGGTTCGAGCCAAGCCCCTGAAGCAACATGCTGTGCGTCTGACCTTCTGCAGGAGATACGGACACAACTTTCACTTTGATTTTATTCGGGACCGGACACCAAGAGCGAGAACACCATCCTCGCGGGAGTATGGGATAAACCCCTAAAGGAGTTGCGTGGGACAAGGTCCACAAAACACATGTAGACTGGATGGGCAAATCCCCATGTACCTGCAAGTAAGCCTGCAACAGTAAAAAGGTGGTCCACCGTTCCACAACCCGGACAGAATCCAGATTGTTCCTCGTGAAACAAAGGTTCGACAGTAGGCCTCTTTCCCGAACCCTGGAGTAAATTTTTCCAAGAAAGCATTCCCCCATATTTGGAACACTCAAGACCACCAGCCCAATCTTCAGCTTAACAGGTCTTTCCTGCAACCATCCAATCCAACTCATCAATGATCAGTGGACAGCTCTGCTCCTACCTGAGTATCCAATGTGATACGAACACAAAGCCAATCATAGATCTTTGGCCTGAGGTGGCCGGGTAGAACACTTATGAGGTACCCTTCGCTCGAACATGCTCTGGACAGTCCATGACTATCCCATGTGTCCAATAAGAGAGCACCACTCAGGTTCATATCAGGCAGACAATTCCTCACAATCACGCCCTTCACGCTTTCTCAGCTGTTGCCAACATGGGTGAGGAAGTTCCCTAATGGAACCATTTTAAGGACTCATGCAGAGACTCCAAGGCAACTGGATAGTCCAAGCTGTTTGGTGCATAGGCACAGACGATAGTCAGAGCCTTCCCTCATGCAACCTTGTGTCTACATGGAGGCGACCCACTCATTCTCGTGGGAAAACTCCAACACAGGCACCCAAACAAAACTTGTGAATAATCCCTGATGCCAATGAAGGTTTTTAAACTTTATTGTATGTGTGTGTATATATATATATATATATATATATATATATATATATATATATATATATATATATATATATATATATATGTATGTATATATATATGTATATATATATATATGTATATATATGTGTATATATATGTATGTATGTATATATGTGTGTGTATACACACATCATTAGATCATTAGCCTCACCGTGGACGCCGATTACTCTGCATACAGACGAGGTGTGGAATATCTGGCCCCCAGTTTGGTCGGAACTATCGTAAACTATACATGCTCATAACCATGGAGATGACAGTGGATTATTTTTTCTATTTTGGTTTCGTTCACTTATATTGAAGAACAAACTAGACCCCCAATGCGTGACGTGTATATAGACCAAAATATATGTTGTTGTTATTCCTGTGGTTTTTCTTGTGCAAGCACCTTGTGAGCATTGGAAACCGGAGTCAAGTTCATTGTATGTCAACACATACTTGACTAGTAAAACTGAATTTAATTCTTTAGTCTTATCCTTATTCACCTGGTCTAGTATTTTTAGTGTCTAAAGTTTGTCTGTTCTGCATTGATAGATTCTGAACTAAATGGGACATGGTATTGTTTTTTATAATCCGACACTTTTACTTCAAATTGGACATACCTATAGGTTATGGCTACCGTTTCTTAATCTTGTCTAATCTCTTTACCTTAATCCTCCTTGATACTGAGATACACATATCTAGTTTTTATTTAAGTCGTAAAATAATAGCAGCAGCAAAGATGTTTGATATTGACAGTAATATAATCTCAGAGGATCACAAACTTGAATGTTGGAGATGACATTGAACACAAGGTGGCAGTAGATCACTTATAAACCTTTGCTCCTTGTTATTGTAATGGAACAGTGCGGAGCAGCTGAAGAGCTGCACACCTTTAACTATCAGAAAGCCAAAAAACGGCCAACAGTTACCAAAGTGTCACCAACAGAAGCCAAAAAAATCTGAGAAAATCTGATTCCATCGCACAGGCCCACCAGCATATTTTGTAACTTCACAAAACATTTGGCAGCTATACCAATAAATTGGGGGAAGTATCATATTGGCACTTGTATCAGACAACCTGTAAAATTAACAAAATGAGGTATGTCACAGGCAAATTCATGATGCACGGCCTATCATCAATCACAATGAAACTTGAGCTGATGGTATCATTTGTTTACATATCTGGAAGAAAATTAATGCACAGATTACAACAATTGGTCTGAAGTGCATTATCTGTAATTTGCGTAGGCGATTAACTTCTAGATTGAAAAAGCTTAGTGTTGACACAAACAAATTAAAATTTAAAAAATGAAATGAAAAATAACATTTGAATGTTAATTTCCAATGTGTTCTCACTAAACTCACTTGAGATAGTTTTGCAGTTTCTTTGTAACTCTTTCCCTGCTGCATGCTGTTCCACATCTCTACCTTTTGCTTCCTCTTAACTTCTTCTTGCTGTTCAAAAAAAACATCACACGTTCATCTTCAAAATCATTGACAGTCTATTGCCTTTGTAAAAAAACTTTTTTATTTCACCTGTGTCTGTTTCTCTCTGTAGATGGCTGCTTTGGCATCAAGCTCCTCTTGCATCTTTCTCCGAGCTGCTTCCAAGGCCTCTTGGTTTCTCGTCACATGCACAGCATCTTTATAAAAAAAAAAAAGAATCACAAAATTTAAGTCGGGCTTACAATAAAGAAGTTTTAAAATCCAAACCAATTCTAAAATTGAGTTTTGTCGCTTACATATTGAGAAATCTCATAGATTATCTTCCCTCCAATCTCAAACATGCACATACTTATGTATATACATATGTATATACATACATATGTATATATATACACACATATGTATATAGATATACATACATATGTATATATATACATACATATGCATATGTATATATATACACATACATATATACATTGCTGCTGACGGAGGCTAGCTTCAAACAAACATCACCGTTCAGGATGACGTGTTGGCCTTATCGTACACGTCACGCAGACAGACATCACAGCTATATACATATAAATACTTCAGTCCATTGAGCAGTTACGCTCCTAAATGCACTTTTCCTCATCGTCCCACATATTCACACTTCGATGCAAATCACTTCGATGACCTTAGGGCACATGTGTCAAACCAAAGGATTGCGGGCTGCACTGTTTACACCTGGCCTAGGACACAATAACTAATTAGGCCACGTTCACATTACAGGCAAAATCCGATTTTTTTGCCGATATGTGACCCATATCTGATTTTTTTTTTTTTGACAGACGCAGCACAATCCGATTTTTTCAAATCAGACTCAGACCACTTTTATATATGATCCTAAATTAGATACGTATCTGTAGTTTTTCAAAGCGACCTCAGTCTGAATTGTCATGTCTTATTTCATCCGATTTCTACGTAATTTAAGTGCGACAGACGTCACATTTCCGAGCCGGAAGATGCGGGAAGATCAATTTGTGCAATTTGTGCTCTTTTTTCTTAATAGTTTTTTTCCCTTTATCACTTGGTCCTAATTTTGTGTGCTCCGATTGTACAACAACTTCAAAATTTATACACACGATAACAAGTGTAAGATCCATATTAACTTCCGTAAACACACGACATATGACGTCATGTCTTCTTCTGCGCATGCGGGTCACTTCAGGGCCGTAGACCGTTCACACTTGAGTCCGATGGCGGTCGTATTTAAATTATAATGTGAACAACCACGCAAAAAAAAAATCGGATCCCAGCAAAACATCGGAATTGAGCATTAAGGCCAGCGGTGTGAACGTAGCCTATGTTTTATAATAACTGGCTCGCTGGTATGGCGCACAAGCACCACAGATACTACAAGTCCCAGAATGCTCTGCGATAACCGGTACGCCAATCAAGAGCGTTAAGCGCTTCTCCCTGCGCATATGGTTTTCAGATAACAGCGTTTATCCAGTCACTCTAATAAACTTTAGGCTAATTAATACAATAATTAGTAAGTCAGGTGCGCGTATTAATAAATAGAACGAACGTTTTCAACTTTTAATCAACTTGCGAGATGCGTTCAGGTCCTCCAAGCTGTTCAACGTATGTCGGTGCTTTTGCTTTAAAATAAGAAAACACAAGAAGTTGCTTACATTTAATGTTAAATGGACCTGTAGCATATTAATGCAACTGACTGTTTTCTGAAATATACGTAGCAACAGTCTAATCTCACTATTTTGTTTTGGCAGAAGAAAGATTCAGCTAAATCAGCCCAGCCATTTCCTTAGGGTCAATTAAAGCTCCTTTTTGTTGATATTGTTTTTTTTTAAAAACGATTTTGTTCTTTTTTCACATTGGATGGTATGTTTAACTTGAAAAATGTAATTAATGATAATTTATATAATTAATAATAATATTCTGACTGTTGTTGATGCTTGTGAATAAAAACTTCTCATTGGAAATTATTCTGTGAAACTATGCTGATAGAGAGGGAGACTTCAAATCTGTTACTCTAATGTATTTGAGTTCAATCTGTCATTTCAGTATTTTAAATTCAGCTGTTTTCTTCACAATTGTTTAAAATGATTAAAAATAAGAATAAAATTGTCATAATACCTCAGATAAAATATGGACAATTTGAGTCCTATTCGGCCCTCAATGTGGTCTCAATCTTAAATTTTGGTCCCCTTGGTGATTATCGACAACTGTCTCAGGGCGTTGTTGATAATTATGAAGAGGGTACTAGTACATGTCAGTTAATCAAGACACGAAGTCTGTCCACAATTAAAATCCTCATAACATACTGAATTTAAACTAATTACCAATTAGAGCTGGCTTATTAGAGGTGTGCTTCTCTAATAATGCTTATTGTTTTCTTGTCTGCCATGTTTTTTTTTTAAAAATCACAAATTTATTCATTTAAAAATAGATTTCAATAATTATTTTACTCTACCTTTTTACATAGTTCTGTGCATGGCTGATGTATGCGCAGCACTATGTAACAAAGTTTTGCTCTGATGAGCACTGTATGGTATAAATCTGAATGACAAATAAAAGTTTGTCTATGTAAGATAAATGAAACATCCACCAGCATGTTAAAATCAATACTGCAAATATTTTACCTGGAACCAACTGGAGCTGCTTATGATAAAATTGAAGCTTTGATCAGGTGTTGAGAAAAAGATTAACCATGCCTGACTACATTGACATTTAATGAAATCAGTGTCCCTCACTGTAGTTTGTGTATAATCCATATCCCTGCAGGCAGCTGAGGAAGTCGGCTCATCGGCATCTGTGCTGAAACCGAAGACAGACAGGAATCCACTTCGCAATGCAGGTTTGTGCTTAATGAGTGTTTCATTATTATGCATTGGGGCTGCTTTAGCGCAGTAAGTAGATTGGTTGTCCCACAATAGCAAGATTGGCTGTTTGATGCCATTTTTGACCAGGGTTCGAGCCAAGCCCCTGAAGCAACATGCTGTGCGTCTGACCTTCTGCAGGAGATACGGACACAACTTTCACTTTGATTTTATTCGGGACCGGACACCAAGAGCGAGAACACGATCCTCGCGGGAGTATGGGATAAACCCCTAAAGGAGTTGCGTGGGACAAGGTCCACAAAACACATGTAGACTGGATGGGCAAATCCCCATGTACCTGCAAGTAAGCCTGCAACAGTAAAAAGGTGGTCCACCGTTCCACAACCCGGACAGAATCCAGATTGTTCCTCGTGAAACAAAGGTTCGACAGTAGGCCTCTTTCCCGAACCCTGGAGTAAATTTTTCCAAGAAAGCATTCCCCCATATTTGGAACACTCAAGACCACCAGCCCAATCTTCAGCTTAACAGGTCTTTCCAGCAACCATCCAATCCAACTCATCAATGATCAGTGGACAGCTCTGCTCCTACCTGAGTATCCAATGTGATACGAACACAAAGCCAATCATAGATCTTTGGCCTGAGGTGGCCAGGTAGAACACTTATGAGGTACCCTTCGCTCGAACATGCTCTGGACAGTCCATGACTACCCCATGTGTCCAATAAGAGAGCACCACTCAGGTTCATATCAGGCAGACAATTCCTCACAATCACGCCCTTCACGCTTTCTCAGCTGTTGCCAACATGGGTGAGGAAGTTCCCTGATGGAACCATTTTAAGGACTCATGCAGAGACTCCAAGGCAGCTGGATAGTCCAAGCTGTTTGGTGCATAGGCACAGACGATAGTCAGAGCCTTCCCTCATGCAACCTTGTGTCTACATGGAGGCGACCCACTCATTCTCGTGGGAAAACTCCAACACAGGCACCCAAACAAAACTTGTGAATAATCCCTGATGCCAATGAAGGTTTTTAAACTTTATTGTATGTGTGTATGTATAGATGTATGTATGTATGTATATATATGTGTATATATATCTATGTATGTATATATGTGTATAAACACATCATTAGATCATTAGCCTCACCATGGACGCCGATTACTCTGCATACAGACGAGGTGTGGAATATCTGGCCCCCAGTTTGGTCGGAACTATCGTAAACTATACATGCTCATAACCATGGAGATGACAGTGGATTATTTTTTCTATTTTGGTTTCGTTCACTTATATTGAAGAACAAACTAGACCCCCAATGCGTGACGTGTATATAGACCAAAATATATGTTGTTGTTATTCCTGTGGTTTTTCTTGTGCAAGCACCTTGTGAGCATTGGAAACCGGAGTCAAGTTCATTGTATGTCAACACATACTTGACTAGTAAAACTGAATTTAATTCTTTAGTCTTATCCTTATTCACCTGGTCTAGTATTTTTAGTGTCTAAAGTTTGTCTGTTCTGCATTGATAGATTCTGAACTAAATGGGACATGGTATTGTTTTTTATAATCCGACACTTTTACTCCAAATTGGGCATACCTAAAGGGTTATGGCTACCGTTTCTTAATCTTGTCTAATCTCTTTACCTTAATCCTCCTTGATACTGAGATACACATATCTAGTTTTTATTTAAGTCGTAAAATAATAGCAGCAGCAAAGATGTTTGATATTGACAGTAATATAATCTCAGAGGATCACAAACTTGAATGTTGGAGATGACATTGAACACAAGGTGGCAGTAGATCACTTATAAACATTTGCTCCTTGTTATTGTAATGGAACAGCGAGGAGCAGCTGAAGAGCTGCACACCTTTAACTATCAGAAAGCCAAAAAACGGCCAACAGTTACCAAAGTGTCACCAACAGAAGCCAAAAAAATCTGAGAAAATCTGATTCCATCGCACAGGCCCACCAGCATATTTTGTAACTTCACAAAAGATTTGGCAGCTATACCAATAAATTGGGGGAAGTATCATATTGGCACTTGTATCAGACAACCTGTAAAATTAACAAAATGAGGTATTTCACAGGCAGATTCATGATGCACGGCCTATCATCAATCACAATGAAACTTGAGCTGATGGTATCATTTGTTTACATATCTGGAAGAAAATTAATGCACAGATTACAACAATTGGTCTGAAGTGCATTATCTGTAATTTGCGTAGGGGATCAACTTCTAGATTGAAAAATCTTAGTGTTGACACAAACAAATTAAAATTTAAAAAATGAAATGAAAAATAACATTTGAATGTTAATTTACAATGTGTTCTCATTAAACTCACTTGAGATAGTTTTGCAGTTTCTTTGTAACTCTTGCCCTGATGCATGCTGTTCCACATCTCTACCTTTTGCTTCCTCTTAACTTCTTCTTGCTGTTCAAAAAAAACATCACACATTCATCTTCAAAATCATTGACAGTCTATTGCCTTTGTAAAAAAAACTTTTTTATTTCACCTGTGTCTGTTTCTCTCTGTAGATGGCTGCTTTGGCATCAAGCTCCTCTTGCATCTTTCTCCGAGCTTCTTCCAAGGCCTCTTGGTTTCTCGTCACATGCACAGCATCTTTATAAAAAAAAAAAAGAATCAAAAAATTTAAGTCGGGCTTACAATAAAGAAGTTTTAAAATCCAAACCAATGAAATCTCATAGATTATCTTCCCTCCAATCTCAAACATGCACATACTTATGTATATACATATGTATATATATACATACATATGTATATATATACATACGTATATATATACATACATATGTATATATATAAATACGTATATATATACATACATATGTATATATATACATACATATATATATATATACATACATATACATATGTATATATATATACACATACATATACATATGTATATATATACACATACATTGCTGCTGACGGAGGCTAGCTACAAACAAACATCACCGTTCAGGATGACGTGTTGGCCTTATCGTACACGTCACGCAGACAGACATCACAGCTATATACATATAAATACTTCAGTCCATTGAGCAGTTACGCTCCTAAATGCACTTTTCCTCATCGTCCCACATATTCACACTTCGATGCAAATCACTTCGATGACCTTAGGGCACATGTGTCAAACCAAAGGATCTTGGGCTGCACTGTTTACACCTGGCCTAGGACACAATAACTAATTAGGCCACGTTCACATTGCAGGCAAAATCCGATTTTTTTGCCGATATGTGACCCATATCTGATTTTCTTTTTTGACAGACGCAGCACAAATCCGATTTTTTCAAATCAGACTCAGACCACTTTTATATATGATCCTAAATCAGATACGTATCTGATATTTTTCAAAGCGACCTCAGTCTGAATTGTCATGTCTTATTTCATCCGATTTCTACGTAATTTAAGTGCGACAGACGTCACATTTCCGAGCCGGAGGATGCGGGAAGATCAATTTGTGCAATTTGTGCTCTCTTTTTTCTTGATATTTTTCTTCCCTTTATCACTTGGTCCTAATTTTGTGTGCTCCGATTGTACAACAACTTCAAAATTTATACACACGATAACAAATGTAAGATCCATATTAACTTGCGTAAACACACAACATATGACGTCATGTCTTCTTCTGCGCATGCGGGTCACTTCAGGGCCATAGACCGTTCACACTTGAGTCCGATGGCGGTCGTATTTAAATTATAATGTGAACAACCACGCAAAAAAAATTCGGATCCCAGCAAAACCGTTCCACAACCCGGACAGAATCCAGATTGTTCCTCGTGAAACAAAGGTTCGACAGTAGGCCTCTTTCCCGAACCCTGGAGTAAATTTTTTCAAGAAAGCATTCCCCCATATTTGGAACACTCAAGACCACCAGCCCAATCTTCAGCTTAACAGGTCTTTCCAGCAACCATCCAATCCAACTCATCAATGATCAGTGGACAGCTCTGCTCCTACCTGAGTATCCAATGTGATACGAACACAAAGCCAATCATAGATCTTTGGCCTGAGGTGGCCAGGTAGAACACTTATGAGGTACCCTTCGCTCGAACATGCTCTGGACAGTCCATGACTATCCCATGTGTCCAATAAGAGAGCACCACTCAGGTTCATATCAGGCAGACAATTCCTCACAATCACACCCTTCACGCTTTCTCAGCTGTTGCCAACATGGGTGAGGAAGTTCCCTGATGGAACCATTTTAAGGACTCATGCAGAGACTCCAAGGCAGCTGGATAGTCCAAGCTGTTTGGTGCATAGGCACAGACGATAGTCAGAGCCTTCCCTCATGCAACCTTGTGTCTACATGGAGGCGACCCACTCATTCTCGTGGGAAAACTCCAACACAGGCACCCAAACAAAACTTGTGAATAATCCCTGATGCCAATGAAGGTTTTTAAACTTTATTGTATGTGTGTATGTATAGATGTATGTATGTATGTATATATATGTGTATATATATCTATGTATGTATATATGCGTATAAACACATCATTAGATCATTAGCCTCACCATGGACGCCGATTACTCTGCATACAGACGAGGTGTGGAATATCTGGCCCCCAGTTTGGTTGGAACTATCGTAAACTATACATGCTCATAACCATGGAGATGACAGTGGATTATTTTTTCTATTTTGGTTTCGTTCACTTATATTGAAGAACAAACTAGACCCCCAATGCGTGACGTGTATATAGACCAAAATATATGTTGTTGTTATTCCTGTGGTTTTTCTTGTGCAAGCACCTTGTGAGCATTGGAAACCGGAGTCAAGTTCATTGTATGTCAACACATACTTGACTAGTAAAACTGAATTTAATTCTTTAGTCTTATCCTTATTCACCTGGTCTAGTATTTTTAGTGTCTAAAGTTTGTCTGTTCTGCATTGATAGATTCTGAACTAAATGGGACATGGTATTGTTTTTTATAATCCGACACTTTTACTCCAAATTGGGCATACCTAAAGGGTTATGGCTACCGTTTCTTAATCTTGTCTAATCTCTTTACCTTAATCCTCCTTGATACTGAGATACACATATCTAGTTTTTATTTAAGTCGTAAAATAATAGCAGCAGCAAAGATGTTTGATATTGACAGTAATATAATCTCAGAGGATCACAAACTTGAATGTTGGAGATGACATTGAACACAAGGTGGCAGTAGATCACTTATAAACCTTTGCTCCTTGTTATTGTAATGGAACAGCGAGGAGCAGCTGAAGAGCTGCACACCTTTAACTATCAGAAAGCCAAAAAACGGCCAACAGTTACCAAAGTGTCACCAACAGAAGCCAAAAAAATCTGAGAAAATCTGATTCCATCGCACAGGCCCACCAGCATATTTTGTAACTTCACAAAAGATTTGGCAGCTATACCAATAAATTGGGGGAAGTATCATATTGGCACTTGTATCAGACAACCTGTAAAATTAACAAAATGAGGTATTTCACAGGCAGATTCATGATGCACGGCCTATCATCAATCACAATGAAACTTGAGCTGATGGTATCATTTGTTTACATAGCTGGAAGAAAATTAATGCACAGATTACAACAATTGGTCTGAAGTGCATTATCTGTAATTTGCGTAGGGGATCAACTTCTAGATTGAAAAATCTTAGTGTTGACACAAACAAATTAAAATTTAAAAAATGAAATGAAAAATAACATTTGAATGTTAATTTACAATGTGTTCTCATTAAACTCACTTGAGATAGTTTTGCAGTTTCTTTGTAACTCTTTCCCTGCTGCATGCTGTTCCACATCTCTACCTTTTGCTTCCTCTTAACTTCTTCTTGCTGTTCAAAAAAAACATCACACGTTCATCTTCAAAATCATTGACAGTCTATTGCCTTTGTAAAAAAACTTTTTTATTTCACCTGTGTCTGTTTCTCTCTGTAGATGGCTGCTTTGGCATCAAGCTCCTCTTGCATCTTTCTCCGAGCTTCTTCCAAGGCCTCTTGGTTTCTCGTCACATGCACAGCATCTTTATAAAAAAAAAAAAGAATCAAAAAATTTAAGTCGGGCTTACAATAAAGAAGTTTTAAAATCCAAACCAATTCTAAAATTGAGTTTTGTCGCTTACATATTGAGAAATCTCATAGATTATCTTCCCTCCAATCTCAAACATGCACATACTTATGTATATACATATGTGTATATATACATACATATGTATATATATACATACATATATATATATATACATACATACATACATATACATATGTATATATATACACATACATATACATATGTATATACATATGTATATATATACATACGTATACATATGTATATATATACACATACATTGCTGCTGACGGAGGCTAGCTACAAACAAACATCACCGTTCAGGATGACGTGTTGGCCTTATCGTACACGTCACGCAGACAGACATCACAGCTATATACATATAAATACTTCAGTCCATTGAGCAGTTACGCTCCTAAATGCACTTTTCCTCATCGTCCCACATATTCACACTTCGATGCAAATCACTTCGATGACCTTAGGGCACATGTGTCAAACCAAAGGATCTTGGGCTGCACTGTTTACACCTGGCCTAGGACACAATAACTAATTAGGCCACGTTCACATTGCAGGCAAAATCCGATTTTTTTGCCGATATGTGACCCATATCTGATTTTCTTTTTTGACAGACGCAGCACAAATCCGATTTTTTCAAATCAGACTCAGACCACTTTTATATATGATCCTAAATCAGATACGTATCTGATATTTTTCAAAGCGACCTCAGTCTGAATTGTCATGTCTTATTTCATCCGATTTCTACGTAATTTAAGTGCGACAGACGTCACATTTCCGAGCCGGAGGATGCGGGAAGATCAATTTGTGCAATTTGTGCTCTTTTTTCTTGATATTTTTCTTCCCTTTATCACTTGGTCCTAATTTTGTGTGCTCCGATTGTACAACAACTTCAAAATTTATACACACGATAACAAATGTAAGATCCATATTAACTTCCGTAAACACACGACATATGACGTCATGTCTTCTTCTGCGCATGCGGGTCACTTCAGGGCCATAGACCGTTCACACTTGAGTCCGATGGCGGTCGTATTTAAATTATAATGTGAACAACCACGCAAAAAAAATTCGGATCCCAGCAAAACATCGGAATTGAGCATTAAGACCAGCGGTGTGAACGTAGCCTATGTTTTATAATAACTGGCTCGCTGGTATGGCGCACAAGCACCACACATACTACAAGTCCCAGAATACTCTGCGATAACCGGTACGCCAATCAAGAGCGTTAAGCGCTTCTCCCTGCGCAAATGGTGTCAGATAACAGCGTTTATCTGACACCATATGCGCGTGGTGTCAATAAACTTTAGGCTAATTAATACAATAATTAGTAAGTCAGATGCGCGTATTAATAAATAGAACGAACGTTTTCAACTTTTAATCAACTTGCGAGATGCGTTCAGGTCCTCCAAGCTGTTCAACGTATGTCGGTGCTTTTGCTTTAAAATAAGAAAACACAAGAAGTTGCTTACATTTAATGTTAAATGTACCTGTAGCATATTAATGCAACTGACTGTTTTCTGAAATATACGTAGCAACAGTCTAATCCCACTATTTTGTTTTGGCAGAAGAAAGATTCAGCTAAATCAGCCCAGCCATTTCCTTAGGGTCAATTAAAGCTCCTTTTTGTTGATAGTTTTTTTTTTTTAAACGATTTTGTTCTTTTTTCACATTGGATGGTATGTTTAACTTGAAAAATGTAATTAATGATAATTTATATAATTAATAATAATATTCTGACTGTTGTTGATGCTTGTGAATAAAAACTTCTCATTGGAAATTATTCTGTGAAACTATGCTGATAGAGAGGGAGACTTAAAATCTGTTACTCTAATGTATTTGAGTTCAATCTGTCATTTCAGTATTTTAAATTCAGCTGTTTTCTTCACAATTGTTTAAAATGATTAAAAATAAGAATAAAATTGTCATAATACCTCAGATAAAATATGGACAATTTGAGTCCTATTCGGCCCTCAATGTGGTCTCAATCTTAAATTTTGGTCCCCTTGGTGATTATCGACAACTGTCTCAGGGCGTTGTTGATAATTATGAAGAGGGTACTAGTACATGTCAGTTAATCAAGACACAAAGTCTGTCCACAATTAAAATCCTCATAACATACTGAATTTAAACTAATTACCAATTAGAGCTGGCTTATTAGAGGTGTGCTTCTCTAATAATGCTTATTGTTTTCTTGTCTGCCATGTTTTTTTTTAAAAATCACAAATTTATTCATTTAAAAATAGATTTCAATAATTATTTTACTCTACCTTTTTACATAGTTCTGTGCATGGCTGATGTATGCGCAGCACTATGTAATAAAGTTTTGCTCTGATGAGCACTGTATGGTATAAATCTGAATGACAAATAAAAGTTTGTCTATGTAAGATAAATGAAACATCCACCAGCATGTTAAAATCAATACTGCAAATATTTTACCTGGTACCAACTGGAGCTGCTTATTTGGAAAAACGTGTGTGTGTGTATATATATATATATATATATATATATATTGGAATCCCTGCTGACGCAGTCTCAAAAGTATGTAATAGCAGAGAGTGGGACTTGTGTGCAGAAAGTCTTTGATTCCGTTGGATGGCTATGATGAAATTGAAGCTTTGATCAGGTGTTGAGAAAAAGATTAACCATGCCTGACTACATTGACATTTAATGAAATCAGTGTCCCTCACTGTAGTTTGTGTATAATCCATATCCCTGCAGGCAGCTGAGGAAGTCAGCTCATCGGCATCTGTGCTGAAACCGAAGACAGACAGGAATCCACTTCGCAATGCAGGTTTGTGCTTAATGAGTGTTTCATTATTATGCATTGGGGCTGCTTTAGCGCAGTAAGTAGATTGGTTGTCCCACAATAGCAAGATTGGCTGTTTGATGCCATTTTTGACCAGGGTTCGAGCCAAGCCCCTGAAGCAACATGCTGTGCGTCTGACCTTCTGCAGGAGATACGGACACAACTTTGACTTTGATTTTATTCGGGACCGGATGGCTCGCACCAAGAGCGAGAACACCATCCTCACGGGAGTATGGGATAAACCCCTAAAGGAGTTGCGTGGGACAAGGTCCACAAAACACATGTAGACTGGATGAGCAAATCCCCATGTACCTGCAAGTAAGCCTGCAACAGTAAAAAGGTGGTCCACCGTTCCACAACCCGGACAGAATCTAGATTGTTCCTCGTGAAACAAAGGTTCGACAGTAGGCCTCTTTCCCGAACCCTGGAGTAAATTTTTCCAAGAAAGCATTCCCCCATATTTGGAACACTCAAGACCACCAGCCCAATCTTCAGCTTAACAGGTCTTTCCAGCAACCATCCAATCCAACTCATCAATGATCAGTGGACAGCTCTGCTCCTACCTGAGTATCCAATGTGATACGAACACAAAGCCAATCATAGATCTTTGGCCTGAGGTGGCCAGGTAGAACACTTATGAGGTACCCTTCGCTCGAACATGCTCTGGACAGTCCATGACTATCCCATGTGTCCAATAGGAGAGCACCACTCAGGTTCATATCAGGCAGACAATTCCTCACAATCACGCCCTTCACGCTTTCTCAGCTGTTGCCAACATGGGTGAGGAAGTTCCCTGATGGAACCATTTTAAGGACTCATGCAGAGACTCCAAGGCAGCTGGATAGTCCAAGCTGTTTGGTGCATAGGCACAGACGATAGTCAGAGCCTTCCCTCATGCAACCTTGTGTCTACATGGAGGCGACCCACTCATTCTCGTGGGAAAACTCCAACACAGGCACCCAAACAAAACTTGTGAATAATCCCTGATGCCAATGAAGGTTTTTAAACTTTATTGTATGTGTGTATGTATAGATGTATGTATATATATGTATGTATGTATGTATGTATGTATGTATGTATGTATGTATGTATGTATGTATGTATGTATGTATGTATGTATGTATGTATGTATATATATATATATATATATATATATATATATATATATATATATATATATATATATATATATATATATATATATATATATATATATATATATATATATGTATGTATGTATATATATGTGTATATACATGTATGTATGTATATATGTGTATACACACATCATTAGATCATTAGCCTCATCATGGACGCCGATTACTCTGCATACAGACGAGGTGTGGAATATCTGGCCCCCAGTTTGGTCGGAACTATCGTAAACTATACATGCTCATAACCATGGAGATGACAGTGGATTATTTTTTCTATTTTGGTTTCGTTCACTTATATTCAAGAACAAACTAGACTGGGGCATACTGTAAAGACATGTAGCCGGATTTCAGGAATGTGTTTAACAACCTGTCACTCTAATACAGAGCCAGAGCCACAAAGAAAGCTCAGTTTATAATTGCTTACAAAAGTCACCCTCTGACTACTAAATTTGGGCTGCTGCTATCCGGTCACAGATACGTCTTGCCGAGGTGCAGGATGATGAGAAGCAAACACAAATTTGTCCCTGCCATAATCTCCGTTGTAAATAGCATTATGCGATCGCCCCCCTTTTGCACTCTGCATTGTGTGTACTCTCCTTTTTGTTTATGTGGACTTGTGTACACATTGTCTGCTGTAGCCACCAGACAATAAAAACAGTAACAACACATTGCCCCTCGAAGATAATAAGAATTTACCTTGATATTCATTCTCCTGCATCATCGCATTTGTAGCACTTCTTTGCACCATCTTCACTGAAACCCCCAATGCGTGACGTGTATATAGACCAAAATATATGTTGTTGTTATTCCTGTGGTTTTTCTTGTGCAAGCACCTTGTGAGCATTGGAAACCGGAGTCAAGTTCATTGTATGTCAACACATACTTGACTAGTAAAACTGAATTTAATTCTTTAGTCTTATCCTTATTCACCTGGTCTAGTATTTTTAGTGTCTAAAGTTTGTCTGTTCTGCATTGATAGATTCTGAACTAAATGGGACATGGTATTGTTTTTTATAATCCGACACTTTTACTCCAAATTGGGCATACCTAAAGGGTTATGGCTACCGTTTCTTAATCTTGTCTAATCTCTTTACCTTAATCCTCCTTGATACTGAGATACACATATCTAGTTTTTATTTAAGTCGTAAAATAATAGCAGCAGCAAAGATGTTTGATATTGACAGTAATATAATCTCAGAGGATCACAAACTTGAATGTTGGAGATGACATTGAACACAAGGTGGCAGTAGATCACTTATAAACCTTTGCTCCTTGTTATTGTAATGGAACAGCGAGGAGCAGCTGAAGAGCTGCACACCTTTAACTATCAGAAAGCCAAAAAACGGCCAACAGTTACCAAAGTGTCACCAACAGAAGCCAAAAAAATCTGAGAAAATCTGATTCCATCGCACAGGCCCACCAGCATATTATGTAACTTCACAAAAGATTTGGCAGCTATACCAATAAATTGGGGGAAGTATCATATTGGCACTTGTATCAGACAACCTGTAAAATTAACAAAATGAGGTATTTCACAGGCAAATTCATGATGCACGGCCTATCATCAATCACAATGAAACTTGAGCTGATGGTATCATTTGTTTACATATCTGGAAGAAAATTAATGCACAGATTACAACAATTGGTCTGAAGTGCATTATCTGTAATTTGGGTAGGGGATTAACTTCTAGATTGAAAAATCTTAGTGTTGACACAAACAAATTAAAATTTAAAAAATGAAATGAAAAATAACATTTGAATGTTAATTTCCAATGTGTTCTCATTAAACTCACTTGAGATAGTTTTGCAGTTTCTTTGTAACTCCCTGCTCCCTGCTGCATGCTGTTCCACATCTCTACCTTTTGCTTCCTCTTAACTTCTTCTTGCTGTTCAAAAAAAACATCACACGTTCATCTTCAAAATCATTGACAGTCTATTGCCTTTGTAAAAAAACTTTTTTATTTCACCTGTGTCTGTTTCTCTCTGTAGATGGCTGCTTTGGCATCAAGCTCCTCTTGCATCTTTCTCCGAGCTTCTTCCAAGGCCTCTTGGTTTCTCGTCACATGCACAGCATCTTTATAAAAAAAAAAAAGAATCAAAAAATTTAAGTCGGGCTTACAATAAAGAAGTTTTAAAATCCAAACCAATTCTAAAATTGAGTTTTGTCGCTTACATATTGAGAAATCTCATAGATTATCTTCCCTCCAATCTCAAACATGCACATACTTATGTATATACATATGTGTATATATACATACATATGTATATATATACATACATATATATATATATACATACATACATACATATACATATGTATATATATACACATACATATACATATGTATATACATATGTATATATATACATACGTATACATATGTATATATATACACATACATTGCTGCTGACGGAGGCTAGCTACAAACAAACATCACCGTTCAGGATGACGTGTTGGCCTTATCGTACACGTCACGCAGACAGACATCACAGCTATATACATATAAATACTTCAGTCCATTGAGCAGTTACGCTCCTAAATGCACTTTTCCTCATCGTCCCACATATTCACACTTCGATGCAAATCACTTCGATGACCTTAGGGCACATGTGTCAAACCAAAGGATCTTGGGCTGCACTGTTTACACCTGGCCTAGGACACAATAACTAATTAGGCCACGTTCACATTGCAGGCAAAATCCGATTTTTTTGCCGATATGTGACCCATATCTGATTTTCTTTTTTGACAGACGCAGCACAAATCCGATTTTTTCAAATCAGACTCAGACCACTTTTATATATGATCCTAAATCAGATACGTATCTGATATTTTTCAAAGCGACCTCAGTCTGAATTGTCATGTCTTATTTCATCCGATTTCTACGTAATTTAAGTGCGACAGACGTCACATTTCCGAGCCGGAGGATGCGGGAAGATCAATTTGTGCAATTTGTGCTCTCTTTTTTCTTGATATTTTTCTTCCCTTTATCACTTGGTCCTAATTTTGTGTGCTCCGATTGTACAACAACTTCAAAATTTATACACACGATAACAAATGTAAGATCCATATTAACTTCCGTAAACACACGACATATGACGTCATGTCTTCTTCTGCGCATGCGGGTCACTTCAGGGCCATAGACCGTTCACACTTGAGTCCGATGGCGGTCGTATTTAAATTATAATGTGAACAACCACGCAAAAAAAATTCGGATCCCAGCAAAACATCGGAATTGAGCATTAAGACCAGCGGTGTGAACGTAGCCTATGTTTTATAATAACTGGCTCGCTGGTATGGCGCACAAGCACCACACATACTACAAGTCCCAGAATGCTCTGCGATAACCGGTACGCCAATCAAGAGCGTTAAGCGCTTCTCCCTGCGCAAATGGTGTCAGATAACAGCGTTTATCTGACACCATATGCGCGTGGTGTCAATAAACTTTAGGCTAATTAATACAATAATTAGTAAGTCAGATGCGCGTATTAATAAATAGAACGAACGTTTTAAACTTTTAATCAACTTGCGAGATGCGTTCAGGTCCTCCAAGCTGTTCAACGTATGTCGGTGCTTTTGCTTTAAAATAAGAAAACACAAGAAGTTGCTTACATTTAATGTTAATTGTACCTGTAGCATATTAATGCAACTGACTGTTTTCTGAAATATACGTAGCAACAGTCTAATCCCACTATTTTGTTTTGGCAGAAGAAAGATTCAGCTAAATCAGCCCAGCCATTTCCTTAGGGTCAATTAAAGCTCCTTTTTGTTGATATTGTTTGTTTTTTTTAAACGATTTTGTTCTTTTTTCACATTGGATGGTATGTTTAACTTGAAAAATGTAATTAATGATAATTTATATAATTAATAATAATATTCTGACTGTTGTTGATGCTTGTGAATAAAAACTTCTCATTGGAAATTATTCTGTGAAACTATGCTGATAGAGAGGGAGACTTAAAATCTGTTACTCTAATGTATTTGAGTTCAATCTGTCATTTCAGTATTTTAAATTCAGCTGTTTTCTTCACAATTGTTTAAAATGATTAAAAATAAGAACAAAATTCTCATAATACCTCAGATAAAATATGGACAATTTGAGTCCTATTCGGCCCTCAATGTGGTCTCAATCTTAAATTTTGGTCCCCTTGGTGATTATCGACAACTGTCTCAGGGCGTTGTTGATAATTATGAAGAGGGTACTAGTACATGTCAGTTAATCAAGACACAAAGTCTGTCCACAATTAAAATCCTCATAACATACTGAATTTAAACTAATTACCAATTAGAGCTGGCTTATTAGAGGTGTGCTTCTCTAATAATGCTTATTGTTTTCTTGTCTGCCATGTTTTTTTTTAAAAATCACAAATTTATTCATTTAAAAATAGATTTCAATAATTATTTTACTCTACCTTTTTACATAGTTCTGTGCATGGCTGATGTATGCGCAGCACTATGTAACAAAGTTTTGCTCTGATGAGCACTGTATGGTATAAATCTGAATGACAAATAAAAGTTTGTATATGTAAGATAAATGAAACATCCACCAGCATGTTAAAATCAATACTGCAAATATTTTACCTGGTACCAACTGGAGCTGCTTATTTGGAAAAACGTGTGTGTGTGTATATATATATATATATATATATATATATATATATATATATATATTGGAATCCCTGCTGACGCAGTCTCAAAAGTGTGTAATAGCAGAGAGTGGGACTTGTGTGCAGAAAGTCTTTGATTCCGTTGGATGGCTATGATAAAATTGAAGCTTTGATCAGGTGTTGAGAAAAAGATTAACCATGCCTGACTACATTGACATTTAATGAAATCAGTGTCCCTCACTGTAGTTTGTGTATAATCCATATCCCTGCAGGCAGCTGAGGAAGTCGGCTCATCGGCATCTGTGCTGAAACCGAAGACAGACAGGAATCCACTTCGCAATGCAGGTTTGTGCTTAATGAGTGTTTCATTATTATGCATTGGGGCTGCTTTAGCGCAGTAAGTAGATTGGTTGTCCCACAATAGCAAGATTGGCTGTTTGATGCCATTTTTGACCAGGGTTCGAGCCAAGCCCCTGAAGCAACATGCTGTGCGTCTGACCTTCTGCAGGAGATACGGACACAACTTTCACTTTGATTTTATTCGGGACCGGACACCAAGAGCGAGAACACCATCCTCGCGGGAGTATGGGATAAACCCCTAAAGGAGTTGCGTGGGACAAGGTCCACAAAACACATGTAGACTGGATGGGCAAATCCCCATGTACCTGCAAGTAAGCCTGCAACAGTAAAAAGGTGGTCCACCGTTCCACAACCCGGACAGAATCCAGATTGTTCCTCGTGAAACAAAGGTTCGACAGTAGGCCTCTTTCCCGAACCCTGGAGTAAATTTTTCCAAGAAAGCATTCCCCCATATTTGGAACAACAGGCACCCAAACAAAATTTGTGAATAATCCCTGATGCCAATGAAGGTTTTTAAACTTTATTGTATGTGTGTATGTATAGATGTATGTATGTATGTATAGATGTATGTATGTATGTATAGATGTATGTATGTATGTATGTATATATATATATATATATATATATATATATATATATATATAATATATATATGTATATATATATATATATGTATATAGATATACATACATATGTATATATACTATACATACATATATATATATACATATGTATATATATACACATACACTATGTATATATATACATACATATGCATATGTATATATATACACATACATATGTATATATATACATATGTATGTGTATATATATACATATGCAAGTATGTATGTATATATATACATATGTATGTGTATATATATACATATGTATATATATATATGTATGTATATATATATACATATGTATGTATATCTATATACATATATATATATATATACACCTATACTATATATTAATAATCCTATCTATATATATATACATATGTATGTGTATATATATACATATGTATATATATATATGTATGTATATATATATACATATGTATGTATATCTATATACATATATATATATATATATATATTATATATATATATATATATATATATATATGTATATATATATATATATGTATATAGATATACATACATATGTATATATATATACATACATATATATATATACATATGTATATATATACACATACATATGTATATATATACATACATATGCATATGTATATATATACACATACATATGTATATATATACATTGCTGCTGACGGAGGCTAGCTTCAAACAAACATCACCGTTCAGGATGACGTGTTGGCCTTATCGTACACGTCACGCAGACAGACATCACAGCTATATACATATAAATACTTCAGTCCATTGAGCAGTTACGCTCCTAAATGCACTTTTCCTCATCGTCCCACATATTCACACTTCGATGCAAATCACTTCGATGACCTTAGGGCACATGTGTCAAACCAAAGGATCGCGGGGCTGCACTGTTTACACCTGGCCTAGGACACAATAACTAATTAGGCCACGTTCACATTGCAGGCAAAATCCGATTTTTTTGCCGATATGTGACCCATATCTGATTTTCTTTTTTGACAGACGCAGCACAAATCCGATTTTTTCAAATCAGACTCAGACCACTTTTATATATGATCCTAAATCAGATACGTATCTGATATTTTTCAAAGCGACCTCAGTCTGAATTGTCATGTCTTATTTCATCCGATTTCTACGTAATTTAAGTGCGACAGACGTCACATTTCCGAGCCGGAGGATGCGGGAAGATCAATTTGTGCAATTTGTGCTCTCTTTTTTCTTGATATTTTTCTTCCCTTCATCACTTGGTCCTAATTTTGTGTGCTCCGATTGTACAACAACTTCAAAATTTATACACACGATAACAAATGTAAGATCCATATTAACTTCCGTAAACACACGACATATGACGTCATGTCTTCTTCTGCGCATGCGGGTCACTTCAGGGCCATAGACCGTTCACACTTGAGTCCGATGGCGGTCGTATTTAAATTATAATGTGAACAACCACGCTAAAAAAATTTGGATCCCAGCAAAACCGTTCCACAACCCGGACAGAATCCAGATTGTTCCTCGTGAAACAAAGGTTCGACAGTAGGCCTCTTTCCCGAACCCTGGAGTAAATTTTTCCAAGAAAGCATTCCCCCATATTTGGAACACTCAAGACCACCAGCCCAATCTTCAGCTTAACAGGTCTTTCCAGCAACCATCAAATCCAACTCATCAATGATCAGTGGACAGCTCTGCTCCTACCTGAGTATCCAATGTGATACGAACACAAAGCCAATCATAGATCTTTGGACTGAGGTGGCCAGGTAGAACACTTATGAGGTACCCTTCGCTCGAACATGCTCTGGACAGTCCATGACTATCCCATGTGTCCAATAAGAGAGCACCACTCAGGTTCATATCAGGCAGACAATTCCTCACAATCACGCCCTTCACGCTTTCTCAGCTGTTGCCAACATGGGTGAGGAAGTTCCCTGATGGAACCATTTTAAGGACTCATGCAGAGACTCCAAGGCAGCTGGATAGTCCAAGCTTTTTGGTGCATAGGCACAGACGATAGTCAGAGCCTTCCCTCATGCAACCTTGTGTCTACATGGAGGCGACCCACTCATTCTCGTGGGAAAACTCCAACACAGGCACCCAAACAAAATTTGTGAATAATCCCTGATGCCAATGAAGGTTTTTAAACTTTATTGTATGTGTGTATGTATAGATGTATGTATGTATGTATATATATGTGTATATATATCTATGTATGTATATATGTGTATAAACACATCATTAGATCATTAGCCTCACCATGGACGCCGATTACTCTGCATACAGACGAGGTGTGGAATATCTGGCCCCCAGTTTGGTCGGAACTATCGTAAACTATACATGCTCATAACCATGGAGATGACAGTGGATTATTTTTTCTATTTTGGTTTCGTTCACTTATATTGAAGAACAAACTAGACCCCCAATGCGTGACGTGTATATAGACCAAAATATATGTTGTTGTTATTCCTGTGGTTTTTCTTGTGCAAGCACCTTGTGAGCATTGGAAACCGGAGTCAAGTTCATTGTATGTCAACACATACTTGACTAGTAAAACTGAATTTAATTCTTTAGTCTTATCCTTATTCACCTGGTCTAGTATTTTTAGTGTCTAAAGTTTGTCTGTTCTGCATTGATAGATTCTGAACTAAATGGGACATGGTATTGTTTTTTATAATCCGACACTTTTACTTCAAATTGGACATACCTATAGGTTATGGCTACCGTTTCTTAATCTTGTCTAATCTCTTTACCTTAATCCTCCTTGATACTGAGATACACATATCTAGTTTTTATTTAAGTCGTAAAATAATAGCAGCAGCAAAGATGTTTGATATTGACAGTAATATAATCTCAGAGGATCACAAACTTGAATGTTGGAGATGACATTGAACACAAGGTGGCAGTAGATCACTTATAAACCTTTGCTCCTTGTTATTGTAATGGAACAGTGCGGAGCAGCTGAAGAGCTGCACACCTTTAACTATCAGAAAGCCAAAAAACGGCCAACAGTTACCAAAGTGTCACCAACAGAAGCCAAAAAAATCTGAGAAAATCTGATTCCATCGCACAGGCCCACCAGCATATTTTGTAACTTCACAAAACATTTGGCAGCTATACCAATAAATTGGGGGAAGTATCATATTGGCACTTGTATCAGACAACCTGTAAAATTAACAAAATGAGGTATGTCACAGGCAAATTCATGATGCACGGCCTATCATCAATCACAATGAAACTTGAGCTGATGGTATCATTTGTTTACATATCTGGAAGAAAATTAATGCACAGATTACAACAATTGGTCTGAAGTGCATTATCTGTAATTTGCGTAGGCGATTAACTTCTAGATTGAAAAAGCTTAGTGTTGACACAAACAAATTAAAATTTAAAAAATGAAATGAAAAATAACATTTGAATGTTAATTTCCAATGTGTTCTCACTAAACTCACTTGAGATAGTTTTGCAGTTTCTTTGTAACTCTTTCCCTGCTGCATGCTGTTCCACATCTCTACCTTTTGCTTCCTCTTAACTTCTTCTTGCTGTTCAAAAAAAACATCACACGTTCATCTTCAAAATCATTGACAGTCTATTGCCTTTGTAAAAAAACTTTTTTATTTCACCTGTGTCTGTTTCTCTCTGTAGATGGCTGCTTTGGCATCAAGCTCCTCTTGCATCTTTCTCCGAGCTTCTTCCAAGGCCTCTTGGTTTCTCGTCACATGCACAGCATCTTTATAAAAAAAAAAAAGAATCAAAAAATTTAAGTCGGGCTTACAATAAAGAAGTTTTAAAATCCAAACCAATTCTAAAATTGAGTTTTGTCGCTTACATATTGAGAAATCTCATAGATTATCTTCCCTCCAATCTCAAACATGCACATACTTATGTATATACATATGTATATACATACATATGTATATATATACACACATATGTATATAGATATACATACATATGTATATATATACATACATATGCATATGTATATAGATATACATACATATGTATATATATACATACATATGCATATGTATATATATACACATACATATATACATTGCTGCTGACGGAGGCTAGCTTCAAACAAACATCACCGTTCAGGATGACGTGTTGGCCTTATCGTACACGTCACGCAGACAGACATCACAGCTATATACATATAAATACTTCAGTCCATTGAGCAGTTACGCTCCTAAATGCACTTTTCCTCATCGTCCCACATATTCACACTTCGATGCAAATCACTTCGATGACCTTAGGGCACATGTGTCAAACCAAAGGATTGCGGGCTGCACTGTTTACACCTGGCCTAGGACACAATAACTAATTAGGCCACGTTCACATTACAGGCAAAATCCGATTTTTTTGCCGATATGTGACCCATATCTGATTTTTTTTTTTTTGACAGACGCAGCACAATCCGATTTTTTCAAATCAGACTCAGACCACTTTTATATATGATCCTAAATTAGATACGTATCTGTAGTTTTTCAAAGCGACCTCAGTCTGAATTGTCATGTCTTATTTCATCCGATTTCTACGTAATTTAAGTGCGACAGACGTCACATTTCCGAGCCGGAAGATGCGGGAAGATCAATTTGTGCAATTTGTGCTCTTTTTTCTTAATAGTTTTTTTCCCTTTATCACTTGGTCCTAATTTTGTGTGCTCCGATTGTACAACAACTTCAAAATTTATACACACGATAACAAGTGTAAGATCCATATTAACTTCCGTAAACACACGACATATGACGTCATGTCTTCTTCTGCGCATGCGGGTCACTTCAGGGCCGTAGACCGTTCACACTTGAGTCCGATGGCGGTCGTATTTAAATTATAATGTGAACAACCACGCAAAAAAAAAATCGAATCCCAGCAAAACATCGGAATTGAGCATTAAGGCCAGCGGTGTGAACGTAGCCTATGTTTTATAATAACTGGCTCGCTGGTATGGCGCACAAGCACCACAGATACTACAAGTCCCAGAATGCTCTGCGATAACCGGTACGCCAATCAAGAGCGTTAAGCGCTTCTCCCTGCGCATATGGTTTTCAGATAACAGCGTTTATCCAGTCACTCTAATAAACTTTAGGCTAATTAATACAATAATTAGTAAGTCAGGTGCGCGTATTAATAAATAGAACGAACGTTTTCAACTTTTAATCAACTTGCGAGATGCGTTCAGGTCCTCCAAGCTGTTCAACGTATGTCGGTGCTTTTGCTTTAAAATAAGAAAACACAAGAAGTTGCTTACATTTAATGTTAAATGGACCTGTAGCATATTAATGCAACTGACTGTTTTCTGAAATATACGTAGCAACAGTCTAATCTCACTATTTTGTTTTGGCAGAAGAAAGATTCAGCTAAATCAGCCCAGCCATTTCCTTAGGGTCAATTAAAGCTCCTTTTTGTTGATATTGTTTTTTTTTAAAAACGATTTTGTTCTTTTTACACATTGGATGGTATGTTTAACTTGAAAAATGTAATTAATGATAATTTATATAATTAATAATAATATTCTGACTGTTGTTGATGCTTGTGAATAAAAACTTCTCATTGGAAATTATTCTGTGAAACTATGCTGATAGAGAGGGAGACTTCAAATCTGTTACTCTAATGTATTTGAGTTCAATCTGTCATTTCAGTATTTTAAATTCAGCTGTTTTCTTCACAATTGTTTAAAATGATTAAAAATAAGAATAAAATTGTCATAATACCTCAGATAAAATATGGACAATTTGAGTCCTATTCGGCCCTCAATGTGGTCTCAATCTTAAATTTTGGTCCCCTTGGTGATTATCGACAACTGTCTCAGGGCGTTGTTGATAATTATGAAGAGGGTACTAGTACATGTCAGTTAATCAAGACACGAAGTCTGTCCACAATTAAAATCCTCATAACATACTGAATTTAAACTAATTACCAATTAGAGCTGGCTTATTAGAGGTGTGCTTCTCTAATAATGCTTATTGTTTTCTTGTCTGCCATGTTTTTTTTTTAAAAATCACAAATTTATTCATTTAAAAATAGATTTCAATAATTATTTTACTCTACCTTTTTACATAGTTCTGTGCATGGCTGATGTATGCGCAGCACTATGTAACAAAGTTTTGCTCTGATGAGCACTGTATGGTATAAATCTGAATGACAAATAAAAGTTTGTCTATGTAAGATAAATGAAACATCCACCAGCATGTTAAAATCAATACTGCAAATATTTTACCTGGAACCAACTGGAGCTGCTTATGATAAAATTGAAGCTTTGATCAGGTGTTGAGAAAAAGATTAACCATGCCTGACTACATTGACATTTAATGAAATCAGTGTCCCTCACTGTAGTTTGTGTATAATCCATATCCCTGCAGGCAGCTGAGGAAGTCGGCTCATCGGCATCTGTGCTGAAACCGAAGACAGACAGGAATCCACTTCGCAATGCAGGTTTGTGCTTAATGAGTGTTTCATTATTATGCATTGGGGCTGCTTTAGCGCAGTAAGTAGATTGGTTGTCCCACAATAGCAAGATTGGCTGTTTGATGCCATTTTTGACCAGGGTTCGAGCCAAGCCCCTGAAGCAACATGCTGTGCGTCTGACCTTCTGCAGGAGATACGGACACAACTTTCACTTTGATTTTATTCGGGACCGGACACCAAGAGCGAGAACACCATCCTCGCGGGAGTATGGGATAAACCCCTAAAGGAGTTGCGTGGGACAAGGTCCACAAAACACATGTAGACTGGATGGGCAAATCCCCATGTACCTGCAAGTAAGCCTGCAACAGTAAAAAGGTGGTCCACCGTTCCACAACCCGGACAGAATCCAGATTGTTCCTCGTGAAACAAAGGTTCGACAGTAGGCCTCTTTCCCGAACCCTGGAGTAAATTTTTCCAAGAAAGCATTCCCCCATATTTGGAACACTCAAGACCACCAGCCCAATCTTCAGCTTAACAGGTCTTTCCAGCAACCATCCAATCCAACTCATCAATGATCAGTGGACAGCTCTGCTCCTACCTGAGTATCCAATGTGATACGAACACAAAGCCAATCATAGATCTTTGGCCTGAGGTGGCCAGGTAGAACACTTATGAGGTACCCTTCGCTCGAACATGCTCTGGACAGTCCATGACTACCCCATGTGTCCAATAAGAGAGCACCACTCAGGTTCATATCAGGCAGACAATTCCTCACAATCACGCCCTTCACGCTTTCTCAGCTGTTGCCAACATGGGTGAGGAAGTTCCCTGATGGAACCATTTTAAGGACTCATGCAGAGACTCCAAGGCAGCTGGATAGTCCAAGCTGTTTGGTGCATAGGCACAGACGATAGTCAGAGCCTTCCCTCATGCAACCTTGTGTCTACATGGAGGCGACCCACTCATTCTCGTGGGAAAACTCCAACACAGGCACCCAAACAAAACTTGTGAATAATCCCTGATGCCAATGAAGGTTTTTAAACTTTATTGTATGTGTGTATGTATAGATGTATGTATGTATGTATATATATGTGTATATATATCTATGTATGTATATATGTGTATAAACACATCATTAGATCATTAGCCTCACCATGGACGCCGATTACTCTGCATACAGACGAGGTGTGGAATATCTGGCCCCCAGTTTGGTCGGAACTATCGTAAACTATACATGCTCATAACCATGGAGATGACAGTGGATTATTTTTTCTATTTTGGTTTCGTTCACTTATATTGAAGAACAAACTAGACCCCCAATGCGTGACGTGTATATAGACCAAAATATATGTTGTTGTTATTCCTGTGGTTTTTCTTGTGCAAGCACCTTGTGAGCATTGGAAACCGGAGTCAAGTTCATTGTATGTCAACACATACTTGACTAGTAAAACTGAATTTAATTCTTTAGTCTTATCCTTATTCACCTGGTCTAGTATTTTTAGTGTCTAAAGTTTGTCTGTTCTGCATTGATAGATTCTGAACTAAATGGGACATGGTATTGTTTTTTATAATCCGACACTTTTACTCCAAATTGGGCATACCTAAAGGGTTATGGCTACCGTTTCTTAATCTTGTCTAATCTCTTTACCTTAATCCTCCTTGATACTGAGATACACATATCTAGTTTTTATTTAAGTCGTAAAATAATAGCAGCAGCAAAGATGTTTGATATTGACAGTAATATAATCTCAGAGGATCACAAACTTGAATGTTGGAGATGACATTGAACACAAGGTGGCAGTAGATCACTTATAAACATTTGCTCCTTGTTATTGTAATGGAACAGCGAGGAGCAGCTGAAGAGCTGCACACCTTTAACTATCAGAAAGCCAAAAAACGGCCAACAGTTACCAAAGTGTCACCAACAGAAGCCAAAAAAATCTGAGAAAATCTGATTCCATCGCACAGGCCCACCAGCATATTTTGTAACTTCACAAAAGATTTGGCAGCTATACCAATAAATTGGGGGAAGTATCATATTGGCACTTGTATCAGACAACCTGTAAAATTAACAAAATGAGGTATTTCACAGGCAGATTCATGATGCACGGCCTATCATCAATCACAATGAAACTTGAGCTGATGGTATCATTTGTTTACATATCTGGAAGAAAATTAATGCACAGATTACAACAATTGGTCTGAAGTGCATTATCTGTAATTTGCGTAGGGGATCAACTTCTAGATTGAAAAATCTTAGTGTTGACACAAACAAATTAAAATTTAAAAAATGAAATGAAAAATAACATTTGAATGTTAATTTACAATGTGTTCTCATTAAACTCACTTGAGATAGTTTTGCAGTTTTTTTGTAACTCTTGCCCTGATGCATGCTGTTCCACATCTCTACCTTTTGCTTCCTCTTAACTTCTTCTTGCTGTTCAAAAAAAACATCACACATTCATCTTCAAAATCATTGACAGTCTATTGCCTTTGTAAAAAAAACTTTTTTATTTCACCTGTGTCTGTTTCTCTCTGTAGATGGCTGCTTTGGCATCAAGCTCCTCTTGCATCTTTCTCCGAGCTTCTTCCAAGGCCTCTTGGTTTCTCGTCACATGCACAGCATCTTTATAAAAAAAAAAAAGAATCAAAAAATTTAAGTCGGGCTTACAATAAAGAAGTTTTAAAATCCAAACCAATTCTAAAATTGAGTTTTGTCGCTTACATATTGAGAAATCTCATAGATTATCTTCCCTCCAATCTCAAACATGCACATACTTATGTATATACATATGTATATATATACATACATATGTATATATATACACATACGTATATATATACATACATATGTATATATATACATACATATATATATATATACATACATATACATATGTATATATATATACACATACATATACATATGTATATATATACACATACATTGCTGCTGACGGAGGCTAGCTACAAACAAACATCACCGTTCAGGATGACGTGTTGGCCTTATCGTACACGTCACGCAGACAGACATCACAGCTATATACATATAAATACTTCAGTCCATTGAGCAGTTACGCTCCTAAATGCACTTTTCCTCATCGTCCCACATATTCACACTTCGATGCAAATCACTTCGATGACCTTAGGGCACATGTGTCAAACCAAAGGATCTTGGGCTGCACTGTTTACACCTGGCCTAGGACACAATAACTAATTAGGCCACGTTCACATTGCAGGCAAAATCCGATTTTTTTGCCGATATGTGACCCATATCTGATTTTCTTTTTTGACAGACGCAGCACAAATCCGATTTTTTCAAATCAGACTCAGACCACTTTTATATATGATCCTAAATCAGATACGTATCTGATATTTTTCAAAGCGACCTCAGTCTGAATTGTCATGTCTTATTTCATCCGATTTCTACGTAATTTAAGTGCGACAGACGTCACATTTCCGAGCCGGAGGATGCGGGAAGATCAATTTGTGCAATTTGTGCTCTCTTTTTTCTTGATATTTTTCTTCCCTTTATCACTTGGTCCTAATTTTGTGTGCTCCGATTGTACAACAACTTCAAAATTTATACACACGATAACAAATGTAAGATCCATATTAACTTCCGTAAACACACGACATATGACGTCATGTCTTCTTCTGCGCATGCGGGTCACTTCAGGGCCATAGACCGTTCACACTTGAGTCCGATGGCGGTCGTATTTAAATTATAATGTGAACAACCACGCAAAAAAAATTCGGATCCCAGCAAAACATCGGAATTGAGCATTAAGACCAGCGGTGTGAACGTAGCCTATGTTTTATAATAACTGGCTCGCTGGTATGGCGCACAAGCACCACACATACTACAAGTCCCAGAATGCTCTGCGATAACCGGTACGCCAATCAAGAGCGTTAAGCGCTTCTCCCTGCGCAAATGGTGTCAGATAACAGCGTTTATCTGACACCATATGCGCGTGGTGTCAATAAACTTTAGGCTAATTAATACAATAATTAGTAAGTCAGATGCGCGTATTAATAAATAGAACGAACGTTTTAAACTTTTAATCAACTTGCGAGATGCGTTCAGGTCCTCCAAGCTGTTCAACGTATGTCGGTGCTTTTGCTTTAAAATAAGAAAACACAAGAAGTTGCTTACATTTAATGTTAATTGTACCTGTAGCATATTAATGCAACTGACTGTTTTCTGAAATATACGTAGCAACAGTCTAATCCCACTATTTTGTTTTGGCAGAAGAAAGATTCAGCTAAATCAGCCCAGCCATTTCCTTAGGGTCAATTAAAGCTCCTTTTTGTTGATATTGTTTGTTTTTTTTAAACGATTTTGTTCTTTTTTCACATTGGATGGTATGTTTAACTTGAAAAATGTAATTAATGATAATTTATATAATTAATAATAATATTCTGACTGTTGTTGATGCTTGTGAATAAAAACTTCTCATTGGAAATTATTCTGTGAAACTATGCTGATAGAGAGGGAGACTTAAAATCTGTTACTCTAATGTATTTGAGTTCAATCTGTCATTTCAGTATTTTAAATTCAGCTGTTTTCTTCACAATTGTTTAAAATGATTAAAAATAAGAATAAAATTGTCATAATACCTCAGATAAAATATGGACAATTTGAGTCCTATTCGGCCCTCAATGTGGTCTCAATCTTAAATTTTGGTCCCCTTGGTGATTATCGACAACTGTCTCAGGGCGTTGTTGATAATTATGAAGAGGGTACTAGTACATGTCAGTTAATCAAGACACGAAGTCTGTCCACAATTAAAATCCTCATAACATACTGAATTTAAACTAATTACCAATTAGAGCTGGCTTATTAGAGGTGTGCTTCTCTAATAATGCTTATTGTTTTCTTGTCTGCCATGTTTTTTTTTTAAAATCACAAATTTATTCATTTAAAAATAGATTTCAATAATTATTTTACTCTACCTTTTTACATAGTTCTGTGCATGGCTGATGTATGCGCAGCACTATGTAACAAAGTTTTGCTCTGATGAGCACTGTATGGTATAAATCTGAATGACAAATAAAAGTTTGTCTATGTAAGATAAATGAAACATCCACCAGCATGTTAAAATCAATACTGCAAATATTTTACCTGGTACCAACTGGAGCTGCTTATTTGGAAAAATGTGTGTGTGTGTATATATATATATATATATATATATATATATATATATATATATATATATTGGAATCCCTGCTGACGCAGTCTCAAAAGTATGTAATAGCAGAGAGTGGGACTTGTGTGCAGAAAGTCTTTGATTCCGTTGGATGGCTATGATAAAATTGAAGCTTTGATCAGGTGTTGAGAAAAAGATTAACCATGCCTGACTACATTGACATTTAATGAAATCAGTGTCCCTCACTGTAGTTTGTGTATAATCCATATCCCTGCAGGCAGCTGAGGAAGTCGGCTCATCGGCATCTGTGCTGAAACCGAAGACAGACAGGAATCCACTTCGCAATGCAGGTTTGTGCTTAATGAGTGTTTCATTATTATGCATTGGGGCTGCTTTAGCGCAGTAAGTAGATTGGTTGTCCCACAATAGCAAGATTGGCTGTTTGATGCCATTTTTGACCAGGGTTCGAGCCAAGCCCCTGAAGCAACATGCTGTGCGTCTGACCTTCTGCAGGAGATACGGACACAACTTTCACTTTGATTTTATTCGGGACCGGATGGCTCGCACCAAGAGCGAGAACACCATCCTCACGGGAGTATGGGATAAACCCCTAAAGGAGTTGCGTGGGACAAGGTCCACAAAACACATGTAGACTGGATGGGCAAATCCCCATGTACCTGCAAGTAAGCCTGCAACAGTAAAAAGGTGGTCCACCGTTCCACAACCCGGACAGAATCTAGATTGTTCCTCGTGAAACAAAGGTTCGACAGTAGGCCTCTTTCCCGAACCCTGGAGTAAATTTTTCCAAGAAAGCATTCCCCCATATTTGGAACACTCAAGACCACCAGCCCAATCTTCAGCTTAACAGGTCTTTCCAGCAACCATCCAATCCAACTCATCAATGATCAGTGGACAGCTCTGCTCCTACCTGAGTATCCAATGTGATACGAACACAAAGCCAATCATAGATCTTTGGCCTGAGGTGGCCAGGTAGAACACTTATGAGGTACCCTTCGCTCGAACATGCTCTGGACAGTCCATGACTATCCCATGTGTCCAATAGGAGAGCACCACTCAGGTTCATATCAGGCAGACAATTCCTCACAATCACGCCCTTCACGCTTTCTCAGCTGTTGCCAACATGGGTGAGGAAGTTCCCTGATGGAACCATTTTAAGGACTCATGCAGAGACTCCAAGGCAGCAGGATAGTCCAAGCTGTTTGGTGCATAGGCACAGACGATAGTCAGAGCCTTCCCTCATGCAACCTTGTGTCTACATGGAGGCGACCCACTCATTCTCGTGGGAAAACTCCAACACAGGCACCCAAACAAAACTTGTGAATAATCCCTGATGCCAATGAAGGTTTTTAAACTTTATTGTATGTGTGTATGTATAGATGTATGTATGTATGTATATATATGTGTATATATATCTATGTATGTATATATGTGTATAAACACATCATTAGATCATTAGCCTCACCATGGACGCCGATTACTCTGCATACAGACGAGGTGTGGAATATCTGGCCCCCAGTTTGGTCGGAACTATCGTAAACTATACATGCTCATAATCATGGAGATGACAGTGGATTATTTTTTCTATTTTGGTTTCGTTCACTTATATTGAAGAACAAACTAGACCCCCAATGCGTGACGTGTATATAGACCAAAATATATGTTGTTGTTATTCCTGTGGTTTTTCTTGTGCAAGCACCTTGTGAGCATTGGAAACCGGAGTCAAGTTCATTGTATGTCAACACATACTTGACTAGTAAAACTGAATTTAATTCTTTAGTCTTATCCTTATTCACCTGGTCTAGTATTTTTAGTGTCTAAAGTTTGTCTGTTCTGCATTGATAGATTCTGAACTAAATGGGACATGGTATTGTTTTTTATAATCCGACACTTTTACTCCAAATCTGAGAAAATCTGATTCCATCGCACAGGCCCACCAGCATATTTTGTAACTTCACAAAAGATTTGGCAGCTATACCAATAAATTGGGGGACGTATCATATTGGTACTTGTATCAGACAACCTGTAAAATTAACAAAATGAGGTATGTCACCGGCAAATTCATGATGCACGGCCTATCATCAATCACAATGAAACTTGAGCTGATGGTATCATTTGTTTACATATCTGGAAGAAAATTAATGCACAGATTACAACAATTGGTCTGAAGTGCATTATCTGTAATTTGCGTAGGCGATTAACTTCTAGATTGAAAAAGCTTAGTGTTGACACAAACAAATTAAAATTTAAAAAATGAAATGAAAAATAACATTTGAATGTTAATTTACAATGTGTTCCCATTAAACTCACTTGAGATAGTTTTGCAGTTTCTTTGTAACTCTTTCCCTGCTGCATGCTGTTCCACATCTCTACCTTTTGCTTCCTCTTAACTTCTTCTTGCTGTTCAAAAAAAACATCACACATTCATCTTCAAAATCATTGACAGTCTATTGCCTTTGTAAAAAAACTTTTTTATTTCACCTGTGTCTGTTTCTCTCTGTAGATGGCTGCTTTGGCATCAAGCTCCTCTTGCATCTTTCTCCAAGCTGCTTCCAAGGCCTCTTGGTTTCTCGTCACATGCACAGCATCTTTATAAAAAAAAAAAAGAATCACAAAATTGAAGTCGGGCTTACAATAAAGAAGTTTTAAAATCCAAACCAATTCTAAAATTGAGTTTTGTCGCTTACATATTGAGAAATCTCATAGATTATCTTCCCTCCAATCTCAAACATGCACATACTTATGTATATACATATGTATATACATACATATGTATATATATACATACACATACATATGTATATATATACATACGTATATATATACATACATATGTATATATATACATATGTATATATATACATACATATGTATATATATACATACATATACATATGTATATATATATACACATACATATGTATATACATATGTATATACATACATACGTATACATATGTATATATATACATTGCTGCTGACGGAGGCTAGCTTCAAACAAACATCACCGTTCAGGATGACGTGTTGGCCTTATCGTACACGTCACGCAGACAGACATCACAGCAATATACATATAAATACTTCAGTCCATTGAGCAGTTACGCTCCTAAATGCACTTTTCCTCATCGTCCCACATATTCACACTTCGATGCAAATCACTTCGATGACCTTAGGGCACATGTGTCAAACCAAAGGATCGCGGGCTGCACTGTTTACACCTGGCCTAGGACACAATAACTAATTAGGCCACGATCACATTGCAGGCAAAATCCGATTTTTTTGCCGATATGTGACCCATATCTGATTTTTTTTTTTTGACAGACGCAGCACAAATCCGATTTTTTCAAATCAGACTCAGACCACTTTTATATATGATCCTAAATTGGATACGTATCTGATGTTTTTCAAAGCGACCTCAGTCTGAATTGTCATGTCTTATTTCATCCGATTTCTACGTAATTTAAGTGCGACAGACGTCACATTTCCGAGCCGGAGGATGCGGGAAGATCAATTTGTGCAATTTGTGCTCTTTTTTCTTAATATTTTTCTTCCCTTTATCACTTGGTCCTAATTTTGTGTGCTCCGATTGTACAACAACTTCAAAATTTATACACACGATAACAAATGTAAGATCGATATTAACTTCCGTAAACACACGACATATGACGTCATGTCTTCTTCTGCGCATGCGGGTCACTTCAGGGCCGTAGACCGTTCACACTTGAATCCGATGGCGGTCGTATTTAAATTATAATGTGAACAACCACGCAAAAAAAAATCGGATCCCAGCAAAACATCGGAATTGAGCATTAAGACCAGCGGTGTGAACGTAGCCTATGTTTTATAATAACTGGCTCGCTGGTATGGCGCACAAGCACCACAGATACTACAAGTCCCAGAATGCTCTGCGATAACCGGTACGCCAATCAAGAGCGTTAAGCGCTTCTCCCTGCGCATATGGTGTCAGATAACAGCGTTTATCCAGTCACTCTAATAAACTTTAGGCTAATTAATACAATAATTAGTAAGTCAGATGCGCGTATTAATAAATAGAACGAACGTTTTCAACTTTTAATCAACTTGCGAGATGCGTTCAGGTCCTCCAAGCTGTTCAACGTATGTCGGTGCTTTTGCTTTAAAATAAGAAAACACAAGAAGTTGCTTACATTTAATGTTAAATGTACCTGTAGCATATTAATGCAACTGAATGTTTTCGGAAATATACGTAGCAACAGTCTAATCTCACTATTTTGTTTTGGCAGAAGAAAGATTCAGCTAAATCAGCCCAGCCATTTCCTTAGGGTCAATTAAAGCTCCTTTTTGTTGATATTGTTTTTTTTTAAAAACGATTTTGTTCTTTTTTCACATTGGATGGTATTTTTAACTTGAAAAATGTAATTAATGATAATTTATATAATTAATAATAATATTGTGACTGTTGTTGATGCTTGTGAATAAAAACTTCTCATTGGAAATTATTCTGTGAAACTATGCTGATACAGAGGGAGACTTAAAATCTGTTACTCTAATGTATTTGAGTTCAATCTGTCATTTCAGTATTTTTAATTCAGCTGTTTTCTTCACAATTGTTTAAAATGATTAAAAATAAGAATAAAATTGTCATAATACCTCAGATAAAATATGGACAATTTGAGTCCTATTTGGCCCTCAATGTGGTCTCAATCTTAAATTTTGGTCCCCTTGGTGATTATCGACAACTGTCTCAGGGCGTTGTTGATAATTATGAAGAGGGTACTAGTACATGTCAGTTAACCAAGACACGAAGTCTGTCCACAATTAAAATCCTCATACCATACTGAATTTAAACTAATTACCAATTAGAGCTGGCTTATTAGAGGTGTGCTTCTCTAATAATGCTTATTGTTTTCTTGTCTGCCATGTTTTTTTTTTTAAATCACAAATTTATTCATTTAAAAATAGATTTCAATAATTATTTTACTCTACCTTTTTACATAGTTCTGTGCATGGCTGATGTATGCGCAGCACTATGTAACAAAGTTTTGCTCTGATGAGCACTGTATGGTATAAATCTGAATGACAAATAAAAGTTTGTCTATGTAAGATAAATGAAACATCCACCAGCATGTTAAAATCAATACTGCAAATATTTTACCTGGTACCAACTGGAGCTGCTTATTTGGAAAAACGTGTGTGTGTGTGTATATATATATATATATATATATATATATATATATATATATATATATATATATATATATATATATATATATATTGGAATCCCTGCTGACGCAGTCTCAAAAGTGTGTAATAGCAGAGAGTGGGACTTGTGTGCAGAAAGTCTTTGATTCCGTTGGATGGCTATGATAAAATTGAAGCTTTGATCAGGTGTTGAGAAAAAGATTAACCATGCCTGACTACATTGACATTTAATGAAATCAGTGTCCCTCACTGTAGTTTGTGTATAATCCATATCCCTGCAGGAAGCTGAGGAAGTCGGCTCATCGGCATCTGTGCTGAAACCGAAGACAGACAGGAATCCACTTCGCAATGCAGGTTTGTGCTTAATGAGTGTTTCATTATTATGCATTGGGGCTGCTTTAGCGCAGTAAGTAGATTGGTTGTCCCACAATAGCAAGATTGGCTGTTTGATGCCATTTTTGACCAGGGTTCGAGCCAAGCCCCTGAAGCAACATGCTGAGCGTCTGACCTTCTGCAGGAGATACGGACACAACTTTCACTTTGATTTTATTCGGGACCGGACACCAAGAGCGAGAACACCATCCTCGCGGGAGTATGGGATAAACCCCTAAAGGAGTTGCGTGGGACAAGGTCCACAAAACACATGTAGACTGGATGGGCAAATCCCCATGTACCTGCAAGTAAGCCTGCAACAGTAAAAAGGTGGTCCACCATATTTGGAACACTCAAGACCACCAGCCCAATCTTCAGCTTAACAGGTCTTTCCAGCAACCATCAAATCCAACTCATCAATGATCAGTGGACAGCTCTGCTCCTACCCTACCAGTCTGTTCTGCATTGATAGATTCTGAACTAAATGGGACATGGTATTGTTTTTTATAATCCGACACTTTTACTCCAAATTGGGCATACCTAAAGGGTTATGGCTACCGTTTCTTAATTTTGTCTAATCTCTTTACCTTAGTCCTCCTTGATACTGAGATACACATATCTAGTTTTTATTTAAGTCGTAAAATAATAGCAGCAGCAAAGATGTTTGATATTGACAGTAATATAATCTCAGAGGATCACAAACTTGAATGTTGGAGATGACATTGAACACAAGGTGGCAGTAGATCACTTATAAACCTTTGCTCCTTGTTACTGTAATGGAACAGCGAGGAGCAGCTGAAGAGCTGCACACCTTTAACTATCAGAAAGCCAAAAAACGGCCAACAGTTACCAAAGTGTCACCAACAGAAGCCAAAAAAATCTGAGAAAATCTGATTCCATCGCACAGGCCCACCAGCATATTTTGTAACTTCACAAAAGATTTGGCAGCTATACCAATAAATTGGGGGAAGTATCATATTGGCACTTGTATCAGACAACCTGTAAAATTAACAAAATGAGGTATGTCACAGGCAAATTCATGATGCACGGCCTATCATCAATCACAATGAAACTTGAGCTGATGGTATCATTTGTTTACATATCTGGAAGAAAATTAATGCACAGATTACAACAATTGGTCTGAAGTGCATTATCTCTAATTTGCGTAGGCGATTAACTTCTAGATTGAAAAAGCTTAGTGTTGACACAAACAAATTAAAATTTAAAAAATGAAATGAAAAATAACATTTGAATGTTAATTTCCAATGTGTTCTCACTAAACTCACTTGAGATAGTTTTGCAGTTTCTTTGTAACTCTTTCCCTGCTGCATGCTGTTCCACATCTCTACCTTTTGCTTCCTCTTAACTTCTTCTTGCTGTTCAAAAAAAACATCACACGTTCATCTTCAAAATCATTGACAGTCTATTGCCTTTGTAAAAAAACTTTTTTATTTCACCTGTGTCTGTTTCTCTCTGTAGATGGCTGCTTTGGCATCAAGCTCCTCTTGCATCTTTCTCCGAGCTGCTTCCAAGGCCTCTTGGTTTCTCGTCACATGCACAGCATCTTTATAAAAAAAAAAAAAAGAATCACAAAATTGAAGTCGGGCTTACAATAAAGAAGTTTTAAAATCCAAACCAATTCTAAAATTGAGTTTTGTCGCTTACATATTGAGAAATCTCATAGATTATCTTCCCTCCAATCTCAAACATGCACATACTTATGTATATACATATGTATATATATACATACATATACATACGTATATATATACATACATATACATACGTATATATATACATACATATGTATATATATACATACATATGTATATATATATATACATACATATATATATATATACATACATATATATATATATACATATGTATATATATACACATACATATACATATGTATATATATATATATACATATGTATATATATATACATACGTATACATATGTATATATATACACATACATTACTGCTGACGGAGGCTAGCTTCAAACAAACATCACCGTTCAGGATGACGTGTTGGCCTTATCGTACACGTCACGCAGACAGACATCACAGCTATATACATATAAATACTTCAGTCCATTGAGCAGTTACGCTCCTAAATGCACTTTTCCTCATCGTCCCACATATTCACACTTCGATGCAAATCACTTCGATGACCTTAGGGCACATGTGTCAAACCAAAGGATCGCGGGCTGCACTGTTTACACCTGGCCTAGGACACAATAACTAATTAGGCCACGTTCACATTGCAGGCAAAATCCGATTTTTTTGCCGATATGTGACCCATATCTGATTTTCTTTTTTGACAGACGCAGCACAAATCCGATTTTTTCAAATCAGACTCAGACCACTTTTATATATGATCCTAAATCAGATACGTATCTGATATTTTTCAAAGCGACCTCAGTCTGAATTGTCATGTCTTATTTCATCCGATTTCTACGTAATTTAAGTGCGACAGACGTCACATTTCCGAGCCGGAGGATGCGGGAAGATCAATTTGTGAAATTTGTGCTCTCTTTTTTCTTTATATTTTTCTTCCCTTCATCACTTGGTCCTAATTTTGTGTGCTCCGATTGTACAACAACTTCAAAATTTATACACACGATAACAAATGTAAGATCCATATTAACTTCCGTAAACACACGACATATGACGTCATGTCTTCTTCTGCGCATGCGGGTCACTTCAGGGCCATAGACCGTTCACACTTGAGTCCGATGGCGGTCGTATTTAAATTATAATGTGAACAACCACGCAAAAAAAATTCGGATCCCAGCAAAACCGTTCCACAACCCGGACAGAATCCAGATTGTTCCTCGTGAAACAAAGGTTCGACAGTAGGCCTCTTTCCCGAACCCTGGAGTAAATTTTTCCAAGAAAGCATTCCCCCATATTTGGAACACTCAAGACCACCAGCCCAATCTTCAGCTTAACAGGTCTTTCCAGCAACCATCAAATCCAACTCATCAATGATCAGTGGACAGCTCTGCTCCTACCTGAGTATCCAATGTGATACGAACACAAAGCCAATCATAGATCTTTGGACTGAGGTGGCCAGGTAGAACACTTATGAGGTACCCTTCGCTCGAACATGCTCTGGACAGTCCATGACTATCCCATGTGTCCAATAAGAGAGCACCACTCAGGTTCATATCAGGCAGACAATTCCTCACAATCACGCCCTTCACGCTTTCTCAGCTGTTGCCAACATGGGTGAGGAAGTTCCCTGATGGAACCATTTTAAGGACTCATGCAGAGACTCCAAGGCAGCTGGATAGTCCAAGCTGTTTGGTGCATAGGCACAGACGATAGTCAGAGCCTTCCCTCATGCAACCTTGTGTCTACATGGAGGCGACCCACTCATTCTCGTGGGAAAACTCCAACACAGGCACCCAAACAAAACTTGTGAATAATCCCTGATGCCAATGAAGGTTTTTAAACTTTATTGTATGTGTGTATGTATAGATGTATGTATGTATGTATATATATGTGTATATATATCTATGTATGTATATATGTGTATAAACACATCATTAGATCATTAGCCTCACCATGGACGCCGATTACTCTGCATACAGACGAGGTGTGGAATATCTGGCCCCCAGTTTGGTCGGAACTATCGTAAACTATACATGCTCATAACCATGGAGATGACAGTGGATTATTTTTTCTATTTTGGTTTCGTTCACTTATATTGAAGAACAAACTAGACCCCCAATGCGTGACGTGTATATAGACCAAAATATATGTTGTTGTTATTCCTGTGGTTTTTCTTGTGCAAGCACCTTGTGAGCATTGGAAACCGGAGTCAAGTTCATTGTATGTCAACACATACTTGACTAGTAAAACTGAATTTAATTCTTTAGTCTTATCCTTATTCACCTGGTCTAGTATTTTTAGTGTCTAAAGTTTGTCTGTTCTGCATTGATAGATTCTGAACTAAATGGGACATGGTATTGTTTTTTATAATCCGACACTTTTACTTCAAATTGGACATACCTATAGGTTATGGCTACCGTTTCTTAATCTTGTCTAATCTCTTTACCTTAATCCTCCTTGATACTGAGATACACATATCTAGTTTTTATTTAAGTCGTAAAATAATAGCAGCAGCAAAGATGTTTGATATTGACAGTAATATAATCTCAGAGGATCACAAACTTGAATGTTGGAGATGACATTGAACACAAGGTGGCAGTAGATCACTTATAAACCTTTGCTCCTTGTTATTGTAATGGAACAGTGCGGAGCAGCTGAAGAGCTGCACACCTTTAACTATCAGAAAGCCAAAAAACGGCCAACAGTTACCAAAGTGTCACCAACAGAAGCCAAAAAAATCTGAGAAAATCTGATTCCATCGCACAGGCCCACCAGCATATTTTGTAACTTCACAAAACATTTGGCAGCTATACCAATAAATTGGGGGAAGTATCATATTGGCACTTGTATCAGACAACCTGTAAAATTAACAAAATGAGGTATGTCACAGGCAAATTCATGATGCACGGCCTATCATCAATCACAATGAAACTTGAGCTGATGGTATCATTTGTTTACATATCTGGAAGAAAATTAATGCACAGATTACAACAATTGGTCTGAAGTGCATTATCTGTAATTTGCGTAGGCGATTAACTTCTAGATTGAAAAAGCTTAGTGTTGACACAAACAAATTAAAATTTAAAAAATGAAATGAAAAATAACATTTGAATGTTAATTTCCAATGTGTTCTCACTAAACTCACTTGAGATAGTTTTGCAGTTTCTTTGTAACTCTTTCCCTGCTGCATGCTGTTCCACATCTCTACCTTTTGCTTCCTCTTAACTTCTTCTTGCTGTTCAAAAAAAACATCACACGTTCATCTTCAAAATCATTGACAGTCTATTGCCTTTGTAAAAAAACTTTTTTATTTCACCTGTGTCTGTTTCTCTCTGTAGATGGCTGCTTTGGCATCAAGCTCCTCTTGCATCTTTCTCCGAGCTGCTTCCAAGGCCTCTTGGTTTCTCGTCACATGCACAGCATCTTTATAAAAAAAAAAAAGAATCACAAAATTTAAGTCGGGCTTACAATAAAGAAGTTTTAAAATCCAAACCAATTCTAAAATTGAGTTTTGTCGCTTACATATTGAGAAATCTCATAGATTATCTTCCCTCCAATCTCAAACATGCACATACTTATGTATATACATATGTATATATATACATACATATACATACGTATATATATACATACATATGTATATATATACATACATATATATATATATACATATGTATATATATACACATACATATACATATGTATATATATATATATACATATGTATATATATATATACATACATATATATATATATACATATGTATATATATATACACATACATATACATATGTATATATATATATATATATATACATATGTATATATATATACATACGTATACATATGTATATATATACACATACATTGCTGCTGACGGAGGCTAGCTTCAAACAAACATCACCGTTCAGGATGACGTGTTGGCCTTATCGTACACGTCACGCAGACAGACATCACAGCTATATACATATAAATACTTCAATCCATTGAGCAGTTATGCTCCTAAATGCACTTTTCCTCATCGTCCCACATATTCACACTTCGATGCAAATCACTTCGATGACCTTAGGGCACATGTGTCAAACCAAAGGATCGCGGGCTGCACTGTTTACACCTGGCCTAGGACACAATAACTAATTAGGCCACGTTCACATTGCAGGCAAAATCCGATTTTTTTGCCGATATGTGACCCATATCTGATTTTCTTTTTTGACAGACGCAGCACAAATCCGATTTTTTCAAATCAGACTCAGACCACTTTTATATATGATCCTAAATCAGATACGTATCTGATATTTTTCAAAGCGACCTCAGTCTGAATTGTCATGTCTTATTTCATCCGATTTCTACGTAATTTAAGTGCGACAGACGTCACATTTCCGAGCCGGAGGATGCGGGAAGATCAATTTGTGCAATTTGTGCTCTCTTTTTTCTTGATATTTTTCTTCCCTTTATCACTTGGTCCTAATTTTGTGTGCTCCGATTGTACAACAACTTCAAAATTTATACACACGACAACAAATGTAAGATCCATATTAACTTGCGTAAACACACGACATATGACGTCATGTCTTCTTCTGCGCATGCGGGTCACTTCAGGGCCATAGACCGTTCACACTTGAGTCCGATGGCGGTCGTATTTAAATTATAATGTGAACAACCACGCAAAAAAAATTCGGATCCCAGCAAAACATCGGAATTGAGCATTAAGACCAGCGGTGTGAACGTAGCCTATGTTTTATAATAACTGGCTCGCTGGTATGGCGCACAAGCACCACACATACTACAAGTCCCAGAATGCTCTGCGATAACCGGTACGCCAATCAAGAGCGTTAAGCGCTTCTCCCTGCGCAAATGGTGTCAGATAACAGCGTTTATCTGACACCATATGCGCGTGGTGTCAATAAACTTTAGGCTAATTAATACAATAATTAGTAAGTCAGATGCGCGTATTAATAAATAGAACGAACGTTTTAAACTTTTAATCAACTTGCGAGATGCGTTCAGGTCCTCCAAGCTGTTCAACGTATGTCGGTGCTTTTGCTTTAAAATAAGAAAACACAAGAAGTTGCTTACATTTAATGTTAAATGTACCTGTAGCATATTAATGCAACTGACTGTTTTCTGAAATATACGTAGCAACAGTCTAATCTCACTATTTTGTTTTGGCAGAAGAAAGATTCAGCTAAATCAGCCCAGCCATTTCCTTAGGGTCAATTAAAGCTCCTTTTTGTTGATATTGTTTTTTTTTAAAAACGATTTTGTTCTTTTTTCACATTGGATGGTATGTTTAACTTGAAAAATGTAATTAATGATAATTTATATAATTAATAATAATATTCTGACTGTTGTTGATGCTTGTGAATAAAAACTTCTCATTGGAAATTATTCTGTGAAACTATGCTGATAGAGAGGGAGACTTCAAATCTGTTACTCTAATGTATTTGAGTTCAATCTGTCATTTCAGTATTTTAAATTCAGCTGTTTTCTTCACAATTGTTTAAAATGATTAAAAATAAGAATAAAATTGTCATAATACCTCAGATAAAATATGGACAATTTGAGTCCTATTCGGCCCTCAATGTGGTCTCAATCTTAAATTTTGGTCCCCTTGGTGATTATCGACAACTGTCTCAGGGCGTTGTTGATAATTATGAAGAGGGTACTAGTACATGTCAGTTAATCAAGACACGAAGTCTGTCCACAATTAAAATCCTCATAACATACTGAATTTAAACTAATTACCAATTAGAGCTGGCTTATTAGAGGTGTGCTTCTCTAATAATGCTTATTGTTTTCTTGTCTGCCATGTTTTTTTTTTAAAAATCACAAATTTATTCATTTAAAAATAGATTTCAATAATTATTTTACTCTACCTTTTTACATAGTTCTGTGCATGGCTGATGTATGCGCAGCACTATGTAACAAAGTTTTGCTCTGATGAGCACTGTATGGTATAAATCTGAATGACAAATAAAAGTTTGTCTATGTAAGATAAATGAAACATCCACCAGCATGTTAAAATCAATACTGCAAATATTTTACCTGGAACCAACTGGAGCTGCTTATGATAAAATTGAAGCTTTGATCAGGTGTTGAGAAAAAGATTAACCATGCCTGACTACATTGACATTTAATGAAATCAGTGTCCCTCACTGTAGTTTGTGTATAATCCATATCCCTGCAGGCAGCTGAGGAAGTCGGCTCATCGGCATCTGTGCTGAAACCGAAGACAGACAGGAATCCACTTCGCAATGCAGGTTTGTGCTTAATGAGTGTTTCATTATTATGCATTGGGGCTGCTTTAGCGCAGTAAGTAGATTGGTTGTCCCACAATAGCAAGATTGGCTGTTTGATGCCATTTTTGACCAGGGTTCGAGCCAAGCCCCTGAAGCAACATGCTGTGCGTCTGACCTTCTGCAGGAGATACGGACACAACTTTCACTTTGATTTTATTCGGGACCGGACACCAAGAGCGAGAACACCATCCTCGCGGGAGTATGGGATAAACCCCTAAAGGAGTTGCGTGGGACAAGGTCCACAAAACACATGTAGATTGGATGGGCAAATCCCCATGTACCTGCAAGTAAGCCTGCAACAGTAAAAAGGTGGTCCACCGTTCCACAACCCGGACAGAATCCAGATTGTTCCTCGTGAAACAAAGGTTCGACAGTAGGCCTCTTTCCCGAACCCTGGAGTAAATTTTTCCAAGAAAGCATTCCCCCATATTTGGAACACTCAAGACCACCAGCCCAATCTTCAGCTTAACAGGTCTTTCCAGCAACCATCCAATCCAACTCATCAATGATCAGTGGACAGCTCTGCTCCTACCTGAGTATCCAATGTGATACGAACACAAAGCCAATCATAGATCTTTGGCCTGAGGTGGCCAGGTAGAACACTTATGAGGTACCCTTCGCTCGAACATGCTCTGGACAGTCCATGACTACCCCATGTGTCCAATAAGAGAGCACCACTCAGGTTCATATCAGGCAGACAATTCCTCACAATCACGCCCTTCACGCTTTCTCAGCTGTTGCCAACATGGGTGAGGAAGTTCCCTGATGGAACCATTTTAAGGACTCATGCAGAGACTCCAAGGCAGCTGGATAGTCCAAGCTGTTTGGTGCATAGGCACAGACGATAGTCAGAGCCTTCCCTCATGCAACCTTGTGTCTACATGGAGGCGACCCACTCATTCTCGTGGGAAAACTCCAACACAGGCACCCAAACAAAACTTGTGAATAATCCCTGATGCCAATGAAGGTTTTTAAACTTTATTGTATGTGTGTATGTATAGATGTATGTATGTATGTATATATATGTGTATATATATCTATGTATGTATATATGTGTATAAACACATCATTAGATCATTAGCCTCACCATGGACGCCGATTACTCTGCATACAGACGAGGTGTGGAATATCTGGCCCCCAGTTTGGTCGGAACTATCGTAAACTATACATGCTCATAACCATGGAGATGACAGTGGATTATTTTTTCTATTTTGGTTTCGTTCACTTATATTGAAGAACAAACTAGACCCCCAATGCGTGACGTGTATATAGACCAAAATATATGTTGTTGTTATTCCTGTGGTTTTTCTTGTGCAAGCACCTTGTGAGCATTGGAAACCGGAGTCAAGTTCATTGTATGTCAACACATACTTGACTAGTAAAACTGAATTTAATTCTTTAGTCTTATCCTTATTCACCTGGTCTAGTATTTTTAGTGTCTAAAGTTTGTCTGTTCTGCATTGATAGATTCTGAACTAAATGGGACATGGTATTGTTTTTTATAATCCGACACTTTTACTCCAAATTGGGCATACCTAAAGGGTTATGGCTACCGTTTCTTAATCTTGTCTAATCTCTTTACCTTAATCCTCCTTGATACTGAGATACACATATCTAGTTTTTATTTAAGTCGTAAAATAATAGCAGCAGCAAAGATGTTTGATATTGACAGTAATATAATCTCAGAGGATCACAAACTTGAATGTTGGAGATGACATTGAACACAAGGTGGCAGTAGATCACTTATAAACCTTTGCTCCTTGTTATTGTAATGGAACAGCGAGGAGCAGCTGAAGAGCTGCACACCTTTAACTATCAGAAAGCCAAAAAACGGCCAACAGTTACCAAAGTGTCACCAACAGAAGCCAAAAAAATCTGAGAAAATCTGATTCCATCGCACAGGCCCACCAGCATATTTTGTAACTTCACAAAAGATTTGGCAGCTATACCAATAAATTGGGGGAAGTATCATATTGGCACTTGTATCAGACAACCTGTAAAATTAACAAAATGAGGTATTTCACAGGCAGATTCATGATGCACGGCCTATCATCAATCACAATGAAACTTGAGCTGATGGTATCATTTGTTTACATAGCTGGAAGAAAATTAATGCACAGATTACAACAATTGGTCTGAAGTGCATTATCTGTAATTTGCGTAGGGGATCAACTTCTAGATTGAAAAATCTTAGTGTTGACACAAACAAATTAAAATTTAAAAAATGAAATGAAAAATAACATTTGAATGTTAATTTACAATGTGTTCTCATTAAACTCACTTGAGATAGTTTTGCAGTTTCTTTGTAACTCTTTCCCTGCTGCATGCTGTTCCACATCTCTACCTTTTGCTTCCTCTTAACTTCTTCTTGCTGTTCAAAAAAAACATCACACGTTCATCTTCAAAATCATTGACAGTCTATTGCCTTTGTAAAAAAACTTTTTTATTTCACCTGTGTCTGTTTCTCTCTGTAGATGGCTGCTTTGGCATCAAGCTCCTCTTGCATCTTTCTCCGAGCTTCTTCCAAGGCCTCTTGGTTTCTCGTCACATGCACAGCATCTTTATAAAAAAAAAAAAGAATCAAAAAATTTAAGTCGGGCTTACAATAAAGAAGTTTTAAAATCCAAACCAATTCTAAAATTGAGTTTTGTCGCTTACATATTGAGAAATCTCATAGATTATCTTCCCTCCAATCTCAAACATGCACATACTTATGTATATACATATGTATATATATACATACATATGTATATATATACATACATATATATATATATACATACATACATACATATACATATGTATATATATACACATACATATACATATGTATATACATATGTATATATATACATACGTATACATATGTATATATATACACATACATTGCTGCTGACGGAGGCTAGCTACAAACAAACATCACCGTTCAGGATGACGTGTTGGCCTTATCGTACACGTCACGCAGACAGACATCACAGCTATATACATATAAATACTTCAGTCCATTGAGCAGTTACGCTCCTAAATGCACTTTTCCTCATCGTCCCACATATTCACACTTCGATGCAAATCACTTCGATGACCTTAGGGCACATGTGTCAAACCAAAGGATCTTGGGCTGCACTGTTTACACCTGGCCTAGGACACAATAACTAATTAGGCCACGTTCACATTGCAGGCAAAATCCGATTTTTTTGCCGATATGTGACCCATATCTGATTTTCTTTTTTGACAGACGCAGCACAAATCCGATTTTTTCAAATCAGACTCAGACCACTTTTATATATGATCCTAAATCAGATACGTATCTGATATTTTTCAAAGCGACCTCAGTCTGAATTGTCATGTCTTATTTCATCCGATTTCTACGTAATTTAAGTGCGACAGACGTCACATTTCCGAGCCGGAGGATGCGGGAAGATCAATTTGTGCAATTTGTGCTCTCTTTTTTCTTGATATTTTTCTTCCCTTTATCACTTGGTCCTAATTTTGTGTGCTCCGATTGTACAACAACTTCAAAATTTATACACACGACAACAAATGTAAGATCCATATTAACTTGCGTAAACACACGACATATGACGTCATGTCTTCTTCTGCGCATGCGGGTCACTTCAGGGCCATAGACCGTTCACACTTGAGTCCGATGGCGGTCGTATTTAAATTATAATGTGAACAACCACGCAAAAAAAATTCGGATCCCAGCAAAACATCGGAATTGAGCATTAAGACCAGCGGTGTGAACGTAGCCTATGTTTTATAATAACTGGCTCGCTGGTATGGCGCACAAGCACCACACATACTACAAGTCCCAGAATGCTCTGCGATAACCGGTACGCCAATCAAGAGCGTTAAGCGCTTCTCCCTGCGCAAATGGTGTCAGATAACAGCGTTTATCTGACACCATATGCGCGTGGTGTCAATAAACTTTAGGCTAATTAATACAATAATTAGTAAGTCAGATGCGCGTATTAATAAATAGAACGAACGTTTTAAACTTTTAATCAACTTGCGAGATGCGTTCAGGTCCTCCAAGCTGTTCAACGTATAATAATAATAATAATACATTTAATTTATAATGTCGGTGCTTTTGCTTTAAAATAAGAAAACACAAGAAGTTGCTTACATTTAATGTTAAATGTACCTGTAGCATATTAATGCAACTGACTGTTTTCTGAAATATACGTAGCAACAGTCTAATCTCACTATTTTGTTTTGGCAGAAGAAAGATTCAGCTAAATCAGCCCAGCCATTTCCTTAGGGTCAATTAAAGCTCCTTTTTGTTGATATTGTTTTTTTTAAAAAACGATTTTGTTCTTTTTTCACATTGGATGGTATATTTAACTTGAAAAATGTAATTAATGATAATTTATATAATTAATAATAATATTCTGACTGTTGTTGATGCTTGTGAATAAAAACTTCTCATTGGAAATTATTCTGTGAAACTATGCTGATAGAGAGGGAGACTTAAAATGTGTTACTCTAATGTATTTGAGTTCAATCTGTCATTTCAGTATTTTTAATTCAGCTGTTTTCTTCACAATTGTTTAAAATGATTAAAAATAAGAATAAAATTGTCATAATACCTCAGATAAAATATGGACAATTTGAGTCCTATTCGGCCCTCAATGTGGTCTCAATCTTAAATTTTGGTCCCCTTGGTGATTATCGACAACTGTCTCAGGGCGTTGTTGATAATTATGAAGAGGGTACTAGTACATGTCAGTTAATCAAGACACGAAGTCTGTCCACAATTAAAATCCTCATAACATACTGAATTTAAACTAATTACCAATTAGAGCTGGCTTATTAGAGGTGTGCTTCTCTAATAATGCTTATTGTTTTCTTGTCTGCCATGTTTTTTTTTTAAATCACAAATTTATTCATTTAAAAATAGATTTCAATAATTATTTTACTCTACCTTTTTACATAGTTCTGTGCATGGCTGATGTATGCGCAGCACTATGTAACAAAGTTTTGCTCTGATGAGCACAGTATGGTATAAATCTGAATGACAAATAAAAGTTTGTCTATGTAAGATAAATGAAACATCCACCAGCATGTTAAAATCAATACTGCAAATATTTTACCTGGTACCAACTGGAGCTGCTTATTTGGAAAAACGTGTGTGTGTGTGTGTGTGTGTGTGTGTGTGTGTGTGTGTATATATATATATATATATATATATATATATATATATACATAAATATATATATATATATACATAAATATATATCGGAATCCCTGCTGATTCAAACAAAACAAACAAATTAAAATTTAAAAAATGAAATGAAAAATAACATTTGAATGTTAATTTACAATGTGTTCCCATTAAACTCACTTGAGATAGTTTTGCAGTTTCTTTGTAACTCTTTCCCTGCTGCATGCTGTTCCACATCTCTACCTTTTGCTTCCTCTTAACTTCTTCTTGCTGTTCAAAAAAAACATCACACATTCATCTTCAAAATCATTGACAGTCTATTGCCTTTGTAAAAAAACTTTTTTATTTCACCTGTGTCTGTTTCTCTCTGTAGATGGCTGCTTTGGCATCAAGCTCCTCTTGCATCTTTCTCCAAGCTGCTTCCAAGGCCTCTTGGTTTCTCGTCACATGCACAGCATCTTTATAAAAAAAAAAAAGAATCACAAAATTGAAGTCGGGCTTACAATAAATAAGTTTTAAAATCCAAACCAATTCTAAAATTGAGTTTTGTCGCTTACATATTGAGAAATCTCATAGATTATCTTCCCTCCAATCTCAAACATGCACATACTTATGTATATACATATGTATATATATACATACATATACATATGTATATATATACATATGTATATATATACATACATATACATATGTATATATATACATACGTATATATATACATACATATGTATATATATACATATGTATATATATACATACATATGTATATATATACATATGTATATATATACATACATATGTATATATATACATATGTATATATATACATACATATGTATATATATACATACATATGTATATATATACATACATACATATATATATACATACATATATATATATATACATACATATACATATGTATATATATACACATACATATGTATATACATATGTATATATATACATACGTATACATATGTATATATATACATTGCTGCTGACGGAGGCTAGCTTCAAACAAACATCACCGTTCAGGATGACGTGTTGGCCTTATCGTACACGTCACGCAGACAGACATCACAGCAATATACATATAAATACTTCAGTCCATTGAGCAGTTACGCTCCTAAATGCACTTTTCCTCATCGTCCCACATATTCACACTTCGATGCAAATCACTTCGATGACCTTAGGGCACATGTGTCAAACCAAAGGATCGCGGGCTGCACTGTTTACACCTGGCCTAGGACACAATAACTAATTAGGCCACGATCACATTGCAGGCAAAATCCGATTTTTTTGCCGATATGTGACCCATATCTGATTTTTTTTTTTTGACAGACGCAGCACAAATCCGATTTTTTCAAATCAGACTCAGACCACTTTTATATATGATCCTAAATTGGATACGTATCTGATGTTTTTCAAAGCGACCTCAGTCTGAATTGTCATGTCTTATTTCATCCGATTTCTACGTAATTTAAGTGCGACAGACGTCACATTTCCGAGCCGGAGGATGCGGGAAGATCAATTTGTGCAATTTGTGCTCTTTTTTCTTAATATTTTTCTTCCCTTTATCACTTGGTCCTAATTTTGTGTGCTCCGATTGTACAACAACTTCAAAATTTATACACACGATAACAAATGTAAGATCGATATTAACTTCCGTAAACACACGACATATGACGTCATGTCTTCTTCTGCGCATGCGGGTCACTTCAGGGCCGTAGACCGTTCACACTTGAGTCCGATGGCGGTCGTATTTAAATTATAATGTGAACAACCACGCAAAAAAAAATCGGATCCCAGCAAAACATCGGAATTGAGCATTAAGACCAGCGGTGTGAACGTAGCCTATGTTTTATAATAACTGGCTCGCTGGTATGGCGCACAAGCACCACAGATACTACAAGTCCCAGAATGCTCTGCGATAACCGGTACGCCAATCAAGAGCGTTAAGCGCTTCTCCCTGCGCATATGGTGTCAGATAACAGCGTTTATCCAGTCACTCTAATAAACTTTAGGCTAATTATACCAAATAATTAGTAAGTCAGATGCGCGTATTAATAAATAGAACGAACGTTTTAAACTTTTAATCAACTTGCGAGATGCGTTCAGGTCCTCCAAGCTGTTCAACGTATGTCGGTGCTTTTGCTTTAAAATAAGAAAACACAAGAAGTTGCTTACATTTAATGTTAAATGTACCTGTAGCATATTAATGCAACTGAATGTTTTCTGAAATATACGTAGCAACAGTCTAATCTCACTATTTTGTTTTGGCAGAAGAAAGATTCAGCTAAATCGGCCCAGCCATTTCCTTAGGGTCAATTAAAGCTCCTTTTTGTTGATATTGTTTTTTTTTAAAAACGATTTTGTTCTTTTTTCACATTGGATGGTATTTTTAACTTGAAAAATGTAATTAATGATAATTTATATAATTAATAATAATATTGTGACTGTTGTTGATGCTTGTGAATAAAAACTTCTCATTGGAAATTATTCTGTGAAACTATGCTGATAGAGAGGGAGACTTAAAATCTGTTACTCTAATGTATTTGAGTTCAATCTGTCATTTCAGTATTTTTAATTCAGCTGTTTTCTTCACAATTGTTTAAAATGATTAAAAATAAGAATAAAATTGTCATAATACCTCAGATAAAATATGGACAATTTGAGTCCTATTTGGCCCTCAATGTGGTCTCAATCTTAAATTTTGGTCCCCTTGGTGATTATCGACAACTGTCTCAGGGCGTTGTTGATAATTATGAAGAGGGTACTAGTACATGTCAGTTAACCAAGACACGAAGTCTGTCCACAATTAAAATCCTCATACCATACTGAATTTAAACTAAATACCAATTAGAGCTGGCTTATTAGAGGTGTGCTTCTCTAATAATGCTTATTGTTTTCTTGTCTGCCATGTTTTTTTTTTTTAAATCACAAATTTATTCATTTAAAAATAGATTTCAATAATTATTTTACTCTACCTTTTTACATAGTTCTGTGCATGGCTGATGTATGCGCAGCACTATGTAACAAAGTTTTGCTCTGATGAGCACTGTATGGTATAAATCTGAATGACAAATAAAAGTTTGTCTATGTAAGATAAATGAAACATCCACCAGCATGTTAAAATCAATACTGCAAATATTTTACCTGGTACCAACTGGAGCTGCTTATGATAAAATTGAAGCTTTGATCAGGTGTTGAGAAAAAGATTAACCATGCCTGACTACATTGACATTTAATGAAATCAGTGTCCCTCACTGTAGTTTGTGTATAATCCATATCCCTGCAGGCAGCTGAGGAAGTCGGCTCATCGGCATCTGTGCTGAAACCGAAGACAGACAGGAATCCACTTCGCAATGCAGGTTTGTGCTTAATGAGTGTTTCATTATTATGCATTGGGGCTGCTTTAGCGCAGTAAGTAGATTGGTTGTCCCACAATAGCAAGATTGGCTGTTTGATGCCATTTTTGACCAGGGTTCGAGCCAAGCCCCTGAAGCAACATGCTGTGCGTCTGACCTTCTGCAGGAGATACGGACACAACTTTCACTTTGATTTTATTCGGGACCGGATGGCTCGCACCAAGAGCGAGAACACCATCCTCGCGGGAGTATGGGATAAACCCCTAAAGGTGTTGCGTGGGACAAGGTCCACAAAACACATATAGACTGGATGGGCAAATCCCCATGTACCTGCAAGTAAGCCTGCAACAGTAAAAAGGTGGTCCACCGTTCCACAACCCGGACAGAATCTAGATTGTTCCTCGTGAAACAAAGGTTCGACCGTAGGCCTCTTTCCCGAACCCTGGAGTAAATTTTTCCAAGAAAGCATTCCCCCATATTTGGAACACTCAAGACCACCAGCCCAATCTTCAGCTTAACAGGTCTTTCCAGCAACCATCCAATCCAACTCATCAATGATCAGTGGACAGCTCTGCTCCTACCTGAGTATCCAATGTGATACGAACACAAAGCCAATCATAGATCTTTGGCCTGAGGTGGCCAGGTAGAACACTTATGAGGTACCCTTCGCTCGAACATGCTCTGGACAGTCCATGACTATCCCATGTGTCCAATAAGAGAGCACCACTCAGGTTCATATGAGGCAGACAATTCCTCACAATCACGCCCTTCACGCTTTCTCAGCTGTTGCCAACATGGGTGAGGAAGTTCCCTGATGGAACCATTTTAAGGACTCATGCAGAGACTCCAAGGCAGCTGGATAGTCCAAGCTGTTTGGTGCATAGGCACAGACGATAGTCAGAGCCTTCCGTCATTCAACCTTGTATCTACATGGAGGCGACCCACTCATTCTCGTGGGAAAACTCCAACACAGGCACCCAAACAAAACTTGTGAATAATCCCTGATGCCAATGAAGGTTTTTAAACTTTATTGTATGTGTGTATGTATAGATGTATGTATGTATGTATATATATGTGTATATATATCTATGTATGTATATATGCGTATAAACACATCATTAGATCATTAGCCTCACCATGGACGCCGATTACTCTGCATACAGACGAGGTGTGGAATATCTGGCCCCCAGTTTGGTTGGAACTATCGTAAACTATACATGCTCATAACCATGGAGATGACAGTGGATTATTTTTTCTATTTTGGTTTCGTTCACTTATATTGAAGAACAAACTAGACCCCCAATGCGTGACGTGTATATAGACCAAAATATATGTTGTTGTTATTCCTGTGGTTTTTCTTGTGCAAGCACCTTGTGAGCATTGGAAACCGGAGTCAAGTTCATTGTATGTCAACACATACTTGACTAGTAAAACTGAATTTAATTCTTTAGTCTTATCCTTATTCACCTGGTCTAGTATTTTTAGTGTCTAAAGTTTGTCTGTTCTGCATTGATAGATTCTGAACTAAATGGGACATGGTATTGTTTTTTATAATCCGACACTTTTACTCCAAATTGGGCATACCTAAAGGGTTATGGCTACCGTTTCTTAATCTTGTCTAATCACTTTACCTTAATCCTCCTTGATACTGAGATACACATATCTAGTTTTTATTTAAGTCGTAAAATAATAGCAGCAGCAAAGATGTTTGATATTGACAGTAATATAATCTCAGAGGATCACAAACTTGAATGTTGGAGATGACATTGAACACAAGGTGGCAGTAGATCACTTATAAACCTTTGCTCCTTGTTATTGTAATGGAACAGCGAGGAGCAGCTGAAGAGCTGCACACCTTTAACTATCAGAAAGCCAAAAAACGGCCAACAGTTACCAAAGTGTCACCAACAGAAGCCAAAAAAATCTGAGAAAATCTGATTCCATCGCACAGGCCCACCAGCATATTTTGTAACTTCACAAAAGATTTGGCAGCTATACCAATAAATTGGGGGAAGTATCATATTGGCACTTGTATCAGACAACCTGTAAAATTAACAAAATGAGGTATTTCACAGGCAGATTCATGATGCACGGCCTATCATCAATCACAATGAAACTTGAGCTGATGGTATCATTTGTTTACATAGCTGGAAGAAAATTAATGCACAGATTACAACAATTGGTCTGAAGTGCATTATCTGTAATTTGCGTAGGGGATCAACTTCTAGATTGAAAAATCTTAGTGTTGACACAAACAAATTAAAATTTAAAAAATGAAATGAAAAATAACATTTGAATGTTAATTTACAATGTGTTCTCATTAAACTCACTTGAGATAGTTTTGCAGTTTCTTTGTAACTCTTTCCCTGCTGCATGCTGTTTCACATCTCTACCTTTTGCTTCCTCTTAACTTCTTCTTGCTGTTCAAAAAAAACATCACACGTTCATCTTCAAAATCATTGACAGTCTATTGCCTTTGTAAAAAAACTTTTTTATTTCACCTGTGTCTGTTTCTCTCTGTAGATGGCTGCTTTGGCATCAAGCTCCTCTTGCATCTTTCTCCGAGCTTCTTCCAAGGCCTCTTGGTTTCTCGTCACATGCACAGCATCTTTATAAAAAAAAAAAAGAATCAAAAAATTTAAGTCGGGCTTACAATAAAGAAGTTTTAAAATCCAAACCAATTCTAAAATTGAGTTTTGTCGCTTACATATTGAGAAATCTCATAGATTATCTTCCCTCCAATCTCAAACATGCACATACTTATGTATATACATATGTGTATATATACATACATATGTATATATATACATACATATATATATATATACATACATATATATATATATACATACATACATACATATACATATGTATATATATACACATACATATACATATGTATATACATATGTATATATATACATACGTATACACATATGTATATATATACATACGTATACATATGTATATATATACACATACATTGCTGCTGACGGAGGCTAGCTACAAACAAACATCACCGTTCAGGATGACGTGTTGGCCTTATCGTACACGTCACGCAGACAGACATCACAGCTATATACATATAAATACTTCAGTCCATTGAGCAGTTACGCTCCTAAATGCACTTTTCCTCATCGTCCCACATATTCACACTTCGATGCAAATCACTTCGATGACCTTAGGGCACATGTGTCAAACCAAAGGATCTTGGGCTGCACTGTTTACACCTGGCCTAGGACACAATAACTAATTAGGCCACGTTCACATTGCAGGCAAAATCCGATTTTTTTGCCGATATGTGACCCATATCTGATTTTCTTTTTTGACAGACGCAGCACAAATCCGATTTTTTCAAATCAGACTCAGACCACTTTTATATATGATCCTAAATCAGATACGTATCTGATATTTTTCAAAGCGACCTCAGTCTGAATTGTCATGTCTTATTTCATCCGATTTCTACGTAATTTAAGTGCGACAGACGTCACATTTCCGAGCCGGAGGATGCGGGAAGATCAATTTGTGCAATTTGTGCTCTTTTTTCTTGATATTTTTCTTCCCTTTATCACTTGGTCCTAATTTTGTGTGCTCCGATTGTACAACAACTTCAAAATTTATACACACGATAACAAATGTAAGATCCATATTAACTTCCGTAAACACACGACATATGACGTCATGTCTTCTTCTGCGCATGCGGGTCACTTCAGGGCCATAGACCGTTCACACTTGAGTCCGATGGCGGTCGTATTTAAATTATAATGTGAACAACCACGCAAAAAAAATCGGATCCCAGCAAAACATCGGAATTGAGCATTAAGACCAGCGGTGTGAACGTAGCCTATGTTTTATAATAACTGGCTCGCTGGTATGGCGCACAAGCACCACACATACTACAAGTCCCAGAATGCTCTGCGATAACCGGTACGCCAATCAAGAGCGTTAAGCGCTTCTCCCTGCGCAAATGGTGTCAGATAACAGCGTTTATCTGACACCATATGCGCGTGGTGTCAATAAACTTTAGGCTAATTAATACAATAATTAGTAAGTCAGATGCGCGTATTAATAAATAGAACGAACGTTTTAAACTTTTAATTAACTTGCGAGATGCGTTCAGGTCCTCCAAGCTGTTCAACGTATGTCGGTGCTTTTGCTTTAAAATAAGAAAACACAAGAAGTTGCTTACATTTAATGTTAAATGTACCTGTAGCATATTAATGCAACTGACTGTTTTCTGAAATATACGTAGCAACAGTCTAATCCCACTATTTTGTTTTGGCAGAAGAAAGATTCAGCTAAATCAGCCCAGCCATTTCCTTAGGGTCAATTAAAGCTCCTTTTTGTTGATATTGTTTGTTTTTTTTAAACGATTTTGTTCTTTTTTCACATTGGATGGTATGTTTAACTTGAAAAATGTAATTAATGATAATTTATATAATTAATAATAATATTCTGACTGTTGTTGATGCTTGTGAATAAAAACTTCTCATTGGAAATTATTCTGTGAAACTATGCTGATAGAGAGGGAGACTTAAAATCTGTTACTCTAATGTATTTGAGTTCAATCTGTCATTTCAGTATTTTAAATTCAGCTGTTTTCTTCACAATTGTTTAAAATGATTAAAAATAAGAATAAAATTGTCATAATACCTCAGATAAAATATGGACAATTTGAGTCCTATTCGGCCCTCAATGTGGTCTCAATCTTAAATTTTGGTCCCCTTGGTGATTATCGACAACTGTCTCAGGGCGTTGTTGATAATTATGAAGAGGGTACTAGTACATGTCAGTTAATCAAGACACGAAGTCTGTCCACAATTAAAATCCTCATAACATACTGAATTTAAACTAATTACCAATTAGAGCTGGCTTATTAGAGGTGTGCTTCTCTAATAATGCTTATTGTTTTCTTGTCTGCCATGTTTTTTTTTTTAAAATCACAAATTTATTCATTTAAAAATAGATTTCAATAATTATTTTACTCTACCTTTTTACATAGTTCTGTGCATGGCTGATGTATACGCAGCACTATGTAACAAAGTTTTGCTCTGATGAGCACTGTATGGTATAAATCTGAATGACAAATAAAAGTTTGTCTATGTAAGATAAATGAAACATCCACCAGCATGTTAAAATCAATACTGCAAATATTTTACCTGGTACCAACTGGAGCTGCTTATTTGGAAAAATGTGTGTGTGTGTATATATATATATATATATATATATATATATATATATATATATATATTGGAATCCCTGCTGACGCAGTCTCAAAAGTATGTAATAGCAGAGAGTGGGACTTGTGTGCAGAAAGTCTTTGATTCCGTTGGATGGCTATGATAAAATTGAAGCTTTGATCAGGTGTTGAGAAAAAGATTAACCATGCCTGACTACATTGACATTTAATGAAATCAGTGTCCCTCACTGTAGTTTGTGTATAATCCATATCCCTGCAGGCAGCTGAGGAAGTCGGCTCATCGGCATCTGTGCTGAAACCGAAGACAGACAGGAATCCACTTCGCAATGCAGGTTTGTGCTTAATGAGTGTTTCATTATTATGCATTGGGGCTGCTTTAGCGCAGTAAGTAGATTGGTTGTCCCACAATAGCAAGATTGGCTGTTTGATGCCATTTTTGACCAGGGTTCGAGCCAAGCCCCTGAAGCAACATGCTGTGCGTCTGACCTTCTGCAGGAGATACGGACACAACTTTGACTTTGATTTTATTCGGGACCGGATGGCTCGCACCAAGAGCGAGAACACCATCCTCACGGGAGTATGGGATAAACCCCTAAAGGAGTTGCGTGGGACAAGGTCCACAAAACACATGTAGACTGGATGGGCAAATCCCCATGTACCTGCAAGTAAGCCTGCAACAGTAAAAAGGTGGTCCACCGTTCCACAACCCGGACAGAATCTAGATTGTTCCTCGTGAAACAAAGGTTCGACAGTAGGCCTCTTTCCCGAACCCTGGAGTAAATTTTTCCAAGAAAGCATTCCCCCATATTTGGAACACTCAAGACCACCAGCCCAATCTTCAGCTTAACAGGTCTTTCCAGCAACCATCCAATCCAACTCATCAATGATCAGTGGACAGCTCTGCTCCTACCTGAGTATCCAATGTGATACGAACACAAAGCCAATCATAGATCTTTGGCCTGAGGTGGCCAGGTAGAACACTTATGAGGTACCCTTCGCTCGAACATGCTCTGGACAGTCCATGACTATCCCATGTGTCCAATAGGAGAGCACCACTCAGGTTCATATCAGGCAGACAATTCCTCACAATCACGCCCTTCACGCTTTCTCAGCTGTTGCCAACATGGGTGAGGAAGTTCCCTGATGGAACCATTTTAAGGACTCATGCAGAGACTCCAAGGCAGCTGGATAGTCCAAGCTGTTTGGTGCATAGGCACAGACGATAGTCAGAGCCTTCCCTCATGCAACCTTGTGTCTACATGGAGGCGACCCACTCATTCTCGTGGGAAAACTCCAACACAGGCACCCAAACAAAACTTGTGAATAATCCCTGATGCCAATGAAGGTTTTTAAACTTTATTGTATGTGTGTATGTATAGATGTATGTATGTATGTATATATATGTGTATATATATCTATGTATGTATATATGTGTATAAACACATCATTAGATCATTAGCCTCACCATGGACGCCGATTACTCTGCATACAGACGAGGTGTGGAATATCTGGCCCCCAGTTTGGTCGGAACTATCGTAAACTATACATGCTCATAATCATGGAGATGACAGTGGATTATTTTTTCTATTTTGGTTTCGTTCACTTATATTGAAGAACAAACTAGACCCCCAATGCGTGACGTGTATATAGACCAAAATATATGTTGTTGTTATTCCTGTGGTTTTTCTTGTGCAAGCACCTTGTGAGCATTGGAAACCGGAGTCAAGTTCATTGTATGTCAACACATACTTGACTAGTAAAACTGAATTTAATTCTTTAGTCTTATCCTTATTCACCTGGTCTAGTATTTTTAGTGTCTAAAGTTTGTCTGTTCTGCATTGATAGATTCTGAACTAAATGGGACATGGTATTGTTTTTTATAATCCGACACTTTTACTCCAAATTGGGCATACCTAAAGGGTTATGGCTACCGTTTCTTAATCTTGTCTAATCACTTTACCTTAATCCTCCTTGATACTGAGATACACATATCTAGTTTTTATTTAAGTCGTAAAATAATAGCAGCAGCAAAGATGTTTGATATTGACAGTAATATAATCTCAGAGGATCACAAACTTGAATGTTGGAGATGACATTGAACACAAGGTGGCAGTAGATCACTTATAAACCTTTGCTCCTTGTTATTGTAATGGAACAGCGAGGAGCAGCTGAAGAGCTGCACACCTTTAACTATCAGAAAGCCAAAAAACGGCCAACAGTTACCAAAGTGTCACCAACAGAAGCCAAAAAAATCTGAGAAAATCTGATTCCATCGCACAGGCCCACCAGCATATTTTGTAACTTCACAAAAGATTTGGCAGCTATACCAATAAATTGGGGGAAGTATCATATTGGCACTTGTATCAGACAACCTGTAAAATTAACAAAATGAGGTATTTCACAGGCAGATTCATGATGCACGGCCTATCATCAATCACAATGAAACTTGAGCTGATGGTATCATTTGTTTACATAGCTGGAAGAAAATTAATGCACAGATTACAACAATTGGTCTGAAGTGCATTATCTGTAATTTGCGTAGGGGATCAACTTCTAGATTGAAAAATCTTAGTGTTGACACAAACAAATTAAAATTTAAAAAATGAAATGAAAAATAACATTTGAATGTTAATTTACAATGTGTTCTCATTAAACTCACTTGAGATAGTTTTGCAGTTTCTTTGTAACTCTTTCCCTGCTGCATGCTGTTCCACATCTCTACCTTTTGCTTCCTCTTAACTTCTTCTTGCTGTTCAAAAAAAACATCACACGTTCATCTTCAAAATCATTGACAGTCTATTGCCTTTGTAAAAAAACTTTTTTATTTCACCTGTGTCTGTTTCTCTCTGTAGATGGCTGCTTTGGCATCAAGCTCCTCTTGCATCTTTCTCCGAGCTTCTTCCAAGGCCTCTTGGTTTCTCGTCACATGCACAGCATCTTTATAAAAAAAAAAAAGAATCAAAAAATTTAAGTCGGGCTTACAATAAAGAAGTTTTAAAATCCAAACCAATTCTAAAATTGAGTTTTGTCGCTTACATATTGAGAAATCTCATAGATTATCTTCCCTCCAATCTCAAACATGCACATACTTATGTATATACATATGTGTATATATACATACATATGTATATATATACATACATATATATATATATACATACATACATACATATACATATGTATATATATACACATACATATACATATGTATATACATATGTATATATATACATACGTATACATATGTATATATATACACATACATTGCTGCTGACGGAGGCTAGCTACAAACAAACATCACCGTTCAGGATGACGTGTTGGCCTTATTGTACACGTCACGCAGACAGACATCACAGCTATATACATATAAATACTTCAGTCCATTGAGCAGTTACGCTCCTAAATGCACTTTTCCTCATCGTCCCACATATTCACACTTCGATGCAAATCACTTCGATGACCTTAGGGCACATGTGTCAAACCAAAGGATCTTGGGCTGCACTGTTTACACCTGGCCTAGGACACAATAACTAATTAGGCCACGTTCACATTGCAGGCAAAATCCGATTTTTTTGCCGATATGTGACCCATATCTGATTTTCTTTTTTGACAGACGCAGCACAAATCCGATTTTTTCAAATCAGACTCAGACCACTTTTATATATGATCCTAAATCAGATACGTATCTGATATTTTTCAAAGCGACCTCAGTCTGAATTGTCATGTCTTATTTCATCCGATTTCTACGTAATTTAAGTGCGACAGACGTCACATTTCCGAGCCGGAGGATGCGGGAAGATCAATTTGTGCAATTTGTGCTCTTTTTTCTTGATATTTTTCTTCCCTTTATCACTTGGTCCTAATTTTGTGTGCTCCGATTGTACAACAACTTCAAAATTTATACACACGATAACAAATGTAAGATCCATATTAACTTCCGTAAACACACGACATATGACGTCATGTCTTCTTCTGCGCATGCGGGTCACTTCAGGGCCATAGACCGTTCACACTTGAGTCCGATGGCGGTCGTATTTAAATTATAATGTGAACAACCACGCAAAAAAAATTCGGATCCCAGCAAAACATCGGAATTGAGCATTAAGACCAGCGGTGTGAACGTAGCCTATGTTTTATAATAACTGGCTCGCTGGTATGGCGCACAAGCACCACACATACTACAAGTCCCAGAATGCTCTGCGATAACCGGTACGCCAATCAAGAGCGTTAAGCGCTTCTCCCTGCGCAAATGGTGTCAGATAACAGCGTTTATCTGACACCATATGCGCGTGGTGTCAATAAACTTTAGGCTAATTAATACAATAATTAGTAAGTCAGATGCGCGTATTAATAAATAGAACGAACGTTTTAAACTTTTAATCAACTTGCGAGATGCGTTCAGGTCCTCCAAGCTGTTCAACGTATGTCGGTGCTTTTGCTTTAAAATAAGAAAACACAAGAAGTTGCTTACATTTAATGTTAAATGTACCTGTAGCATATTAATGCAACTGACTGTTTTCTGAAATATACGTAGCAACAGTCTAATCTCACTATTTTGTTTTGGCAGAAGAAAGATTCAGCTAAATCAGCCCAGCCATTTCCTTAGGGTCAATTAAAGCTCCTTTTTGTTGATATTGTTTTTTTTAAAAAACGATTTTGTTCTTTTTTCACATTGGATGGTATATTTAACTTGAAAAATGTAATTAATGATAATTTATATAATTAATAATAATATTCTGACTGTTGTTGATGCTTGTGAATAAAAACTTCTCATTGGAAATTATTCTGTGAAACTATGCTGATAGAGAGGGAGACTTAAAATGTGTTACTCTAATGTATTTGAGTTCAATCTGTCATTTCAGTATTTTTAATTCAGCTGTTTTCTTCACAATTGTTTAAAATGATTAAAAATAAGAATAAAATTGTCATAATACCTCAGATAAAATATGGACAATTTGAGTCCTATTCGGCCCTCAATGTGGTCTCAATCTTAAATTTTGGTCCCCTTGGTGATTATCGACAACTGTCTCAGGGCGTTGTTGATAATTATGAAGAGGGTACTAGTACATGTCAGTTAATCAAGACACGAAGTCTGTCCACAATTAAAATCCTCATAACATACTGAATTTAAACTAATTACCAATTAGAGCTGGCTTATTAGAGGTGTGCTTCTCTAATAATGCTTATTGTTTTCTTGTCTGCCATGTTTTTTTTTTAAAATCACAAATTTATTCATTTAAAAATAGATTTCAATAATTTTTTTACTCTACCTTTTTACATAGTTCTGTGCATGGCTGATGTATGCGCAGCACTATGTAACAAAGTTTTGCTCTGATGAGCACTGTATGGTATAAATCTGAATGACAAATAAAAGTTTGTCTATGTAAGATAAATGAAACATCCACCAGCATGTTAAAATCAATACTGCAAATATTTTACCTGGTACCAACTGGAGCTGCTTATTTGGAAAAATGTGTGTGTGTGTATATATATATATATATATATATATATATATATATATTGGAATCCCTGCTGACGCAGTCTCAAAAGTATGTAATAGCAGAGAGTGGGACTTGTGTGCAGAAAGTCTTTGATTCCGTTGGATGGCTATGATAAAATTGAAGCTTTGATCAGGTGTTGAGAAAAAGATTAACCATGCCTGACTACATTGACATTTAATGAAATCAGTGTCCCTCACTGTAGTTTGTGTATAATCCATATCCCTGCAGGCAGCTGAGGAAGTCGGCTCATCGGCATCTGTGCTGAAACCGAAGACAGACAGGAATCCACTTCGCAATGCAGGTTTGTGCTTAATGAGTGTTTCATTATTATGCATTGGGGCTGCTTTAGCGCAGTAAGTAGATTGGTTGTCCCACAATAGCAAGATTGGCTGTTTGATGCCATTTTTGACCAGGGTTCGAGCCAAGCCCCTGAAGCAACATGCTGTGCGTCTGACCTTCTGCAGGAGATACGGACACAACTTTGACTTTGATTTTATTCGGGACCGGATGGCTCGCACCAAGAGCGAGAACACCATCCTCACGGGAGTATGGGATAAACCCCTAAAGGAGTTGCGTGGGACAAGGTCCACAAAACACATGTAGACTGGATGGGCAAATCCCCATGTACCTGCAAGTAAGCCTGCAACAGTAAAAAGGTGGTCCACCGTTCCACAACCCGGACAGAATCTAGATTGTTCCTCGTGAAACAAAGGTTCGACAGTAGGCCTCTTTCCCGAACCCTGGAGTAAATTTTTCCAAGAAAGCATTCCCCCATATTTGGAACACTCAAGACCACCAGCCCAATCTTCAGCTTAACAGGTCTTTCCAGCAACCATCCAATCCAACTCATCAATGATCAGTGGACAGCTCTGCTCCTACCTGAGTATCCAATGTGATACGAACACAAAGCCAATCATAGATCTTTGGCCTGAGGTGGCCAGGTAGAACACTTATGAGGTACCCTTCGCTCGAACATGCTCTGGACAGTCCATGACTATCCCATGTGTCCAATAGGAGAGCACCACTCAGGTTCATATCAGGCAGACAATTCCTCACAATCACGCCCTTCACGCTTTCTCAGCTGTTGCCAACATGGGTGAGGAAGTTCCCTGATGGAACCATTTTAAGGACTCATGCAGAGACTCCAAGGCAGCTGGATAGTCCAAGCTGTTTGGTGCATAGGCACAGACGATAGTCAGAGCCTTCCCTCATGCAACCTTGTGTCTACATGGAGGCGACCCACTCATTCTCGTGGGAAAACTCCAACACAGGCACCCAAACAAAACTTGTGAATAATCCCTGATGCCAATGAAGGTTTTTAAACTTTATTGTATGTGTGTATGTATAGATGTATGTATGTATGTATATATATGTGTATATATATCTATGTATGTATATATGTGTATAAACACATCATTAGATCATTAGCCTCACCATGGACGCCGATTACTCTGCATACAGACGAGGTGTGGAATATCTGGCCCCCAGTTTGGTCGGAACTATCGTAAACTATACATGCTCATAATCATGGAGATGACAGTGGATTATTTTTTCTATTTTGGTTTCGTTCACTTATATTGAAGAACAAACTAGACCCCCAATGCGTGACGTGTATATAGACCAAAATATATGTTGTTGTTATTCCTGTGGTTTTTCTTGTGCAAGCACCTTGTGAGCATTGGAAACCGGAGTCAAGTTCATTGTATGTCAACACATACTTGACTAGTAAAACTGAATTTAATTCTTTAGTCTTATCCTTATTCACCTGGTCTAGTATTTTTAGTGTCTAAAGTTTGTCTGTTCTGCATTGATAGATTCTGAACTAAATGGGACATGGTATTGTTTTTTATAATCCGACACTTTTACTCCAAATTGGGCATACCTAAAGGGTTATGGCTACCGTTTCTTAATCTTGTCTAATCACTTTACCTTAATCCTCCTTGATACTGAGATACACATATCTAGTTTTTATTTAAGTCGTAAAATAATAGCAGCAGCAAAGATGTTTGATATTGACAGTAATATAATCTCAGAGGATCACAAACTTGAATGTTGGAGATGACATTGAACACAAGGTGGCAGTAGATCACTTATAAACCTTTGCTCCTTGTTATTGTAATGGAACAGCGAGGAGCAGCTGAAGAGCTGCACACCTTTAACTATCAGAAAGCCAAAAAACGGCCAACAGTTACCAAAGTGTCACCAACAGAAGCCAAAAAAATCTGAGAAAATCTGATTCCATCGCACAGGCCCACCAGCATATTTTGTAACTTCACAAAAGATTTGGCAGCTATACCAATAAATTGGGGGAAGTATCATATTGGCACTTGTATCAGACAACCTGTAAAATTAACAAAATGAGGTATTTCACAGGCAGATTCATGATGCACGGCCTATCATCAATCACAATGAAACTTGAGCTGATGGTATCATTTGTTTACATAGCTGGAAGAAAATTAATGCACAGATTACAACAATTGGTCTGAAGTGCATTATCTGTAATTTGCGTAGGGGATCAACTTCTAGATTGAAAAATCTTAGTGTTGACACAAACAAATTAAAATTTAAAAAATGAAATGAAAAATAACATTTGAATGTTAATTTACAATGTGTTCTCATTAAACTCACTTGAGATAGTTTTGCAGTTTCTTTGTAACTCTTTCCCTGCTGCATGCTGTTCCACATCTCTACCTTTTGCTTCCTCTTAACTTCTTCTTGCTGTTCAAAAAAAACATCACACGTTCATCTTCAAAATCATTGACAGTCTATTGCCTTTGTAAAAAAACTTTTTTATTTCACCTGTGTCTGTTTCTCTCTGTAGATGGCTGCTTTGGCATCAAGCTCCTCTTGCATCTTTCTCCGAGCTTCTTCCAAGGCCTCTTGGTTTCTCGTCACATGCACAGCATCTTTATAAAAAAAAAAAAGAATCAAAAAATTTAAGTCGGGCTTACAATAAAGAAGTTTTAAAATCCAAACCAATTCTAAAATTGAGTTTTGTCGCTTACATATTGAGAAATCTCATAGATTATCTTCCCTCCAATCTCAAACATGCACATACTTATGTATATACATATGTGTATATATACATACATATGTATATATATACATACATATATATATATATACATACATACATACATATACATATGTATATATATACACATACATATACATATGTATATACATATGTATATATATACATACGTATACATATGTATATATATACACACACATTGCTGCTGACGGAGGCTAGCTACAAACAAACATCACCGTTCAGGATGACGTGTTGGCCTTATCGTACACGTCACGCAGACAGACATCACAGCTATATACATATAAATACTTCAGTCCATTGAGCAGTTACGCTCCTAAATGCACTTTTCCTCATCGTCCCACATATTCACACTTCGATGCAAATCACTTCGATGACCTTAGGGCACATGTGTCAAACCAAAGGATCTTGGGCTGCACTGTTTACACCTGGCCTAGGACACAATAACTAATTAGGCCACGTTCACATTGCAGGCAAAATCCGATTTTTTTGCCGATATGTGACCCATATCTGATTTTCTTTTTTGACAGACGCAGCACAAATCCGATTTTTTCAAATCAGACTCAGACCACTTTTATATATGATCCTAAATCAGATACGTATCTGATATTTTTCAAAGCGACCTCAGTCTGAATTGTCATGTCTTATTTCATCCGATTTCTACGTAATTTAAGTGCGACAGACGTCACATTTCCGAGCCGGAGGATGCGGGAAGATCAATTTGTGCAATTTGTGCTCTTTTTTCTTGATATTTTTCTTCCCTTTATCACTTGGTCCTAATTTTGTGTGCTCCGATTGTACAACAACTTCAAAATTTATACACACGATAACAAATGTAAGATCCATATTAACTTCCGTAAACACACGACATATGACGTCATGTCTTCTTCTGCGCATGCGGGTCACTTCAGGGCCATAGACCGTTCACACTTGAGTCCGATGGCGGTCGTATTTAAATTATAATGTGAACAACCACGCAAAAAAAATTCGGATCCCAGCAAAACATCGGAATTGAGCATTAAGACCAGCGGTGTGAACGTAGCCTATGTTTTATAATAACTGGCTCGCTGGTATGGCGCACAAGCACCACACATACTACAAGTCCCAGAATGCTCTGCGATAACCGGTACGCCAATCAAGAGCGTTAAGCGCTTCTCCCTGCGCAAATGGTGTCAGATAACAGCGTTTATCTGACACCATATGCGCGTGGTGTCAATAAACTTTAGGCTAATTAATACAATAATTAGTAAGTCAGATGCGCGTATTAATAAATAGAACGAACGTTTTAAACTTTTAATCAACTTGCGAGATGCGTTCAGGTCCTCCAAGCTGTTCAACGTATGTCGGTGCTTTTGCTTTAAAATAAGAAAACACAAGAAGTTGCTTACATTTAATGTTAAATGTACCTGTAGCATATTAATGCAACTGACTGTTTTCTGAAATATACGTAGCAACAGTCTAATCCCACTATTTTGTTTTGGCAGAAGAAAGATTCAGCTAAATCAGCCCAGCCATTTCCTTAGGGTCAATTAAAGCTCCTTTTTGTTGATATTGTTTGTTTTTTTTAAACGATTTTGTTCTTTTTTCACATTGGATGGTATGTTTAACTTGAAAAATGTAATTAATGATAATTTATATAATTAATAATAATATTCTGACTGTTGTTGATGCTTGTGAATAAAAACTTCTCATTGGAAATTATTCTGTGAAACTATGCTGATAGAGAGGGAGACTTAAAATCTGTTACTCTAATGTATTTGAGTTCAATCTGTCATTTCAGTATTTTAAATTCAGCTGTTTTCTTCACAATTGTTTAAAATGATTAAAAATAAGAATAAAATTGTCATAATACCTCAGATAAAATATGGACAATTTGAGTCCTATTCGGCCCTCAATGTGGTCTCAATCTTAAATTTTGGTCCCCTTGGTGATTATCGACAACTGTCTCAGGGCGTTGTTGATAATTATGAAGAGGGTACTAGTACATGTCAGTTAATCAAGACACGAAGTCTGTCCACAATTAAAATCCTCATAACATACTGAATTTAAACTAATTACCAATTAGAGCTGGCTTATTAGAGGTGTGCTTCTCTAATAATGCTTATTGTTTTCTTGTCTGCCATGTTTTTTTTTTAAAATCACAAATTTATTCATTTAAAAATAGATTTCAATAATTATTTTACTCTACCTTTTTACATAGTTCTGTGCATGGCTGATGTATGCGCAGCACTATGTAACAAAGTTTTGCTCTGATGAGCACTGTATGGTATAAATCTGAATGACAAATAAAAGTTTGTCTATGTAAGATAAATGAAACATCCACCAGCATGTTAAAATCAATACTGCAAATATTTTACCTGGTACCAACTGGAGCTGCTTATTTGGAAAAATGTGTGTGTGTGTATATATATATATATATATATATATATATATATATATATATATATATATATATATATATATATATATATATTGGAATCCCTGCTGACGCAGTCTCAAAAGTATGTAATAGCAGAGAGTGGGACTTGTGTGCAGAAAGTCTTTGATTCCGTTGGATGGCTATGATAAAATTGAAGCTTTGATCAGGTGTTGAGAAAAAGATTAACCATGCCTGACTACATTGACATTTAATGAAATCAGTGTCCCTCACTGTAGTTTGTGTATAATCCATATCCCTGCAGGCAGCTGAGGAAGTCGGCTCATCGGCATCTGTGCTGAAACCGAAGACAGACAGGAATCCACTTCGCAATGCAGGTTTGTGCTTAATGAGTGTTTCATTATTATGCATTGGGGCTGCTTTAGCGCAGTAAGTAGATTGGTTGTCCCACAATAGCAAGATTGGCTGTTTGATGCCATTTTTGACCAGGGTTCGAGCCAAGCCCCTGAAGCAACATGCTGTGCGTCTGACCTTCTGCAGGAGATACGGACACAACTTTGACTTTGATTTTATTCGGGACCGGATGGCTCGCACCAAGAGCGAGAACACCATCCTCACGGGAGTATGGGATAAACCCCTAAAGGAGTTGCGTGGGACAAGGTCCACAAAACACATGTAGACTGGATGGGCAAATCCCCATGTACCTGCAAGTAAGCCTGCAACAGTAAAAAGGTGGTCCACCGTTCCACAACCCGGACAGAATCTAGATTGTTCCTCGTGAAACAAAGGTTCGACAGTAGGCCTCTTTCCCGAACCCTGGAGTAAATTTTTCCAAGAAAGCATTCCCCCATATTTGGAACACTCAAGACCACCAGCCCAATCTTCAGCTTAACAGGTCTTTCCAGCAACCATCCAATCCAACTCATCAATGATCAGTGGACAGCTCTGCTCCTACCTGAGTATCCAATGTGATACGAACACAAAGCCAATCATAGATCTTTGGCCTGAGGTGGCCAGGTAGAACACTTATGAGGTACCCTTCGCTCGAACATGCTCTGGACAGTCCATGACTATCCCATGTGTCCAATAGGAGAGCACCACTCAGGTTCATATCAGGCAGACAATTCCTCACAATCACGCCCTTCACGCTTTCTCAGCTGTTGCCAACATGGGTGAGGAAGTTCCCTGATGGAACCATTTTAAGGACTCATGCAGAGACTCCAAGGCAGCTGGATAGTCCAAGCTGTTTGGTGCATAGGCACAGACGATAGTCAGAGCCTTCCCTCATGCAACCTTGTGTCTACATGGAGGCGACCCACTCATTCTCGTGGGAAAACTCCAACACAGGCACCCAAACAAAACTTGTGAATAATCCCTGATGCCAATGAAGGTTTTTAAACTTTATTGTATGTGTGTATGTATAGATGTATGTATGTATGTATATATATGTGTATATATATCTATGTATGTATATATGTGTATAAACACATCATTAGATCATTAGCCTCACCATGGACGCCGATTACTCTGCATACAGACGAGGTGTGGAATATCTGGCCCCCAGTTTGGTCGGAACTATCGTAAACTATACATGCTCATAATCATGGAGATGACAGTGGATTATTTTTTCTATTTTGGTTTTGTTCACTTATATTGAAGAACAAACTAGACCCCCAATGCGTGACGTGTATATAGACCAAAATATATGTTGTTGTTATTCCTGTGGTTTTTCTTGTGCAAGCACCTTGTGAGCATTGGAAACCGGAGTCAAGTTCATTGTATGTCAACACATACTTGACTAGTAAAACTGAATTTAATTCTTTAGTCTTATCCTTATTCACCTGGTCTAGTATTTTTAGTGTCTAAAGTTTGTCTGTTCTGCATTGATAGATTCTGAACTAAATGGGACATGGTATTGTTTTTTATAATCCGACACTTTTACTCCAAATCTGAGAAAATCTGATTCCATCGCACAGGCCCACCAGCATATTTTGTAACTTCACAAAAGATTTGGCAGCTATACCAATAAATTGGGGGACGTATCATATTGGTACTTGTATCAGACAACCTGTAAAATTAACAAAATGAGGTATGTCACCGGCAAATTCATGATGCACGGCCTATCATCAATCACAATGAAACTTGAGCTGATGGTATCCTTTGTTTACATATCTGGAAGAAAATTAATGCACAGATTACAACAATTGGTCTGAAGTGCATTATCTGTAATTTGCGTAGGCGATTAACTTCTAGATTGAAAAAGCTTAGTGTTGACACAAACAAATTAAAATTTAAAAAATGAAATGAAAAATAACATTTGAATGTTAATTTCCAATGTGTTCTCACTAAACTCACTTGAGATAGTTTTGCAGTTTCTTTGTAACTCTTTCCCTGCTGCATGCTGTTCCACATCTCTACCTTTTGCTTCCTCTTAACTTCTTCTTGCTGTTCAAAAAAAACATCACACATTCATCTTCAAAATCATTGACAGTCTATTGCCTTTGTAAAAAAACTTTTTTATTTCACCTGTGTCTGTTTCTCTCTGTAGATGGCTGCTTTGGCATCAAGCTCCTCTTGCATCTTTCTCCAAGCTGCTTCCAAGGCCTCTTGGTTTCTCGTCACATGCACAGCATCTTTATAAAAAAAAAAAAGAATCACAAAATTGAAGTCGGGCTTACAATAAAGAAGTTTTAAAATCCAAACCAATTCTAAAATTGAGTTTTGTCGCTTACATATTGAGAAATCTCATAGATTATCTTCCCTCCAATCTCAAACATGCACATACTTATGTATATACATATGTATAAATATATACATACATATACATATGTATATATATATATATATATATATATATATATATATATATATATATATATATATATATATATATATATATACATATGTATATATATACATACGTATATATATATATATATATATACATACATATGTATATATACACATACGTATACATATGTATATATATACACATACATTGCTGCTGACGCAGGCTAGCTTCAAACAAACATCACCGTTCAGGATGACGTGTTGGCCTTATCGTACACGTCACGCAGACAGACATCACAGCTATATACATATAAATACTTCAGTCCATTGAGCAGGTACACTCCAAATGCACTTTTCCTCATCGTCCCGCATATTCACACTTCGATGCATATCACTTCGATGACCTTAGGGCACATGTGTCAAACCAAAGGATCTTGGGCTGCACTGTTTACACCTGGCCTAGGACACAATAACTAATTAGGCCACGTTCACATTGCAGGCAAAATCCGATTTTTTTGCCGATATGTGACCCATATCTGATTTTCTTTTTTGACAGACGCAGCACAAATCCGATTTTTTCAAATCAGACTCAGACCACTTTTATATATGATCCTAAATCGGATACGTATCTGATGTTTTTCAAAGCGACCTCAGTCTGAATTGTCATGTCTTATTTCATCCGATTTCTACGTAATTTAAGTGCGACAGACGTCACATTTCCGAGCCGGAGGATGCGGGAAGATCAATTTGTGCTCTTTTTTCTTAATATTTTTCTTCCCTTTATCACTTGGTCCTAATTTTGTGTGCTCCGATTGTACAACAACTTCAAAATTTATACACACGATAACAAATGTAAGATCGATATTAACTTCCGTAAACACACGACATATGACGTCATGTCTTCTTCTGCGCATGCGGGTCACTTCAGGGCCGTAGACCGTTCACACTTGAATCAGATGGCGGTCGTATTTAAATTATAATGTGAACAACCACGCAAAAAAAAATCGGATCCCAGCAAAACATCGGAATTGAGCATTAAGACCAGCGGTGTGAACGTAGCCTATGTTTTATAATAACTGGCTCGCTGGTATGGCGCAGAAGCACCACAGATACTACAAGTCCCAGAATGCTCTGCGATAACCGGTACGCCAATCAAGAGCGTTAAGCGCTTCTCCCTGCGCATATGGTGTCAGATAACAGCGTTTATCCAGTCACTCTAATAAACTTTAGGCTAATTATACCAAATAATTAGTAAGTCAGATGCGCGTATTAATAAATAGAACGAACGTTTTAAACTTTTAATCAACTTGCGAGATGCGTTCAGGTCCTCCAAGCTGTTCAACGTATGTCGGTGCTTTTGCTTTAAAATAAGAAAACACAAGAAGTTGCTTACATTTAATGTTAAATGTACCTGTAGCATATTAATGCAACTGAATGTTTTCTGAAATATACGTAGCAACAGTCTAATCTCACTATTTTGTTTTGGCAGAAGAAAGATTCAGCTAAATCGGCCCAGCCATTTCCTTAGGGTCAATTAAAGCTCCTTTTTGTTGATATTGTTTTTTTTTAAAAACGATTTTGTTCTTTTTTCACATTGGATGGTATTTTTAACTTGAAAAATGTAATTAATGATAATTTATATAATTAATAATAATATTGTGACTGTTGTTGATGCTTGTGAATAAAAACTTCTCATTGGAAATTATTCTGTGAAACTATGCTGATAGAGAGGGAGACTTAAAATCTGTTACTCTAATGTATTTGAGTTCAATCTGTCATTTCAGTATTTTTAATTCAGCTGTTTTCTTCACAATTGTTTAAAATGATTAAAAATAAGAATAAAATTGTCATAATACCTCAGATAAAATATGGACAATTTGAGTCCTATTTGGCCCTCAATGTGGTCTCAATCTTAAATTTTGGTCCCCTTGGTGATTATCGACAACTGTCTCAGGGCGTTGTTGATAATTATGAAGAGGGTACTAGTACATGTCAGTTAACCAAGACACGAAGTCTGTCCACAATTAAAATCCTCATACCATACTGAATTTAAACTAAATACCAATTAGAACTGGCTTATTAGAGGTGTGCTTCTCTAATAATGCTTATTGTTTTCTTGTCTGCCATGTTTTTTTTTTTAAATCACAAATTTATTCATTTAAAAATAGATTTCAATAATTATTTTACCCTACCTTTTTACATAGTTCTGTGCATGGCTGATGTATGCGCAGCACTATGTAACAAAGTTTTGCTCTGATGAGCACTGTATGGTATAAATCTGAATGACAAATAAAAGTTTGTCTATGTAAGATAAATGAAACATCCACCAGCATGTTAAAATCAATACTGCAAATATTTTACCTGGTACCAACTGGAGCTGCTTATGATAAAATTGAAGCTTTGATCAGGTGTTGAGAAAAAGATTAACCATGCCTGACTACATTGACATTTAATGAAATCAGTGTCCCTCACTGTAGTTTGTGTATAATCCATATCCCTGCAGGCAGCTGAGGAAGTCGGCTCATCGGCATCTGTGCTGAAACCGAAGACAGACAGGAATCCACTTCGCAATGCAGGTTTGTGCTTAATGAGTGTTTCATTATTATGCATTGGGGCTGCTTTAGCGCAGTAAGTAGATTGGTTGTCCCACAATAGCAAGATTGGCTGTTTGATGCCATTTTTGACCAGGGTTCGAGCCAAGCCCCTGAAGCAACATGCTGTGCGTCTGACCTTCTGCAGGAGATACGGACACAACTTTCACTTTGATTTTATTCGGGACCGGATGGCTCGCACCAAGAGCGAGAACACCATCCTCGCGGGAGTATGGGATAAACCCCTAAAGGTGTTGCGTGGGACAAGGTCCACAAAACACATGTAGACTGGATGGGCAAATCCCCATGTACCTGCAAGTAAGCCTGCAACAGTAAAAAGGTGGTCCACCGTTCCACAACCCGGACAGAATCTAGATTGTTCCTCGTGAAACAAAGGTTCGACCGTAGGCCTCTTTCCCGAACCCTGGAGTAAATTTTTCCAAGAAAGCATTCCCCCATATTTGGAACACTCAAGACCACCAGCCCAATCTTCAGCTTAACAGGTCTTTCCAGCAACCATCCAATCCAACTCATCAATGATCAGTGGACAGCTCTGCTCCTACCTGAGTATCCAATGTGATACGAACACAAAGCCAATCATAGATCTTTGGCCTGAGGTGGCCAGGTAGAACACTTATGAGGTACCCTTCGCTCGAACATGCTCTGGACAGTCCATGACTATCCCATGTGTCCAATAAGAGAGCACCACTCAGGTTCATATGAGGCAGACAATTCCTCACAATCACGCCCTTCACGCTTTCTCAGCTGTTGCCAACATGGGTGAGGAAGTTCCCTGATGGAACCATTTTAAGGACTCATGCAGAGACTCCAAGGCAGCTGGATAGTCCAAGCTGTTTGGTGCATAGGCACAGACGATAGTCAGAGCCTTCCGTCATTCAACCTTGTGTCTACATGGAGGCGACCCACTCATTCACGTGGGAAAACTCCAACACAGGCACCCAAACAAAACTTGTGAATAATCCCTGATGCCAATGAAGGTTTTTAATCTTTATTGTATGTGTGTATGTATAGATGTATGTATATGTATGTATGTATATATATATATATGTATGTATGTATATATATGTGTATATATATGTATGTATGTATATATGTGTATACACACATCATTAGATCCTTAGCCTCACCATGGACGCCGATTACTCTGCATACAGACGAGGTGTGGAATATCTGGCCCCCAGTTTGGTCGGAACTATCGTAAACTATACATGCTCATAACCATGGAGATGACAGTGGATTATTTTTTCTATTTTGGTTTCGTTCACTTATATTGAAGAACAAACTAGACTGGGGCATACTGTAAAGACATGTACCCGGATTTCAGGAATGTGTTTAACAACCTGTCACTCTAATACAGAGCCAGAGCCACAAAGAAAGCTCAGTTTATAATTGCTTACAAAAGTCACCCTCTGACTACTAAATTTGGGCTGCTGCAATCCGGTCACAGATACGTCTTGCCAAGGTGCAGGATGATGAGAAGCAAACACAAATTTGTCCCTGCCATAATTTCCGTTGTAAATAGCATTATGCGATCGCCCCCCTTTTGCACTCTGCATTGTGTGTACTCTCCTGTTTGTTTATGTGGACTTGTGTACACATTGTCTGCTGTAGCCACCAGACAATAAAAACAGTCACAACACATTGCCCCTCGAAGATAATAAGAATTTACCTTGATATTCATTCTCCTGCATCATCGCATTTGTAGCACTTCTTTGCACCATCTTCACTGAAACCCCCAATGCGTGACGTGTATATAGACCAAAATATATGTTGTTGTTATTCCTGTGGTTTTTCTTGTGCAAGCACCTTGTGAGCATTGGAAACCGGAGTCAAGTTCATTGTATGTCAACACATACTTGACTAGTAAAACTGAATTTAATTCTTTAGTCTTATCCTTATTCACCTGGTCTAGTATTTTTAGTGTCTAAAGTTTGTCTGTTCTGCATTGATAGATTCTGAACTAAATGGGACATGGTATTGTTTTTTATAATCCGACACTTTTACTCCAAATTGGGCATACCTATAGGTTATGGCTACCGTTTCTTAATCTTGTCTAATCTCTTTACCTTAATCCTCCTTGATACTGAGATACACATATCTAGTCTTTATTTAAGTCGTAAAATAATAGCAGCAGCAAAGATGTTTGATATTGACAGTAATATAATCTCAGAGGATCACAAACTTGAATGTTGGAGATGACATTGAACACAAGGTGGCAGTAGATCACTTATAAACCTTTGCTCCTTGTTATTGTAATGGAACAGTGAGGAGCAGCTGAAGAGCTGCACACCTTTAACTATCAGAAAGCCAAAAAACGGCCAACAGTTACCAAAGTGTAACCAACAGAAGCCAAAAAAATCTGAGAAAATCTGATTCCATCGCACAGGCCCACCAGCATATTTTGTAACTTCACAAAAGATTTGGCAGCTATACCAATAAATTGGGGGACGTATCATATTGGCACTTGTATCAGACAACCTGTAAAATTAACAAAATGAGGTATGTCACAGGAAAATTCATGATGCACGGCCTATCATCAATCACAAAGAAACTTGAGCTGATGGTATCATTTGTTTACATATCTGGAAGAAAATTAATGCACAGATTACAACAATTGGTCTGAAGTGCATTATCTGTAATTTGCGTAGGCGATTTACTTCTAGATTGAAAAAGCTTAGTATTGACACAAACAAATTAAAATTTAAAAAATGAAATGAAAAATAACATTTGAATGTTAATTTACAATGTGTTCTCATTAAACTCACTTGAGATAGTTTTGCAGTTTCTTTGTAACTCTTTCCCTGCTGCATGCTGTTCCACATCTCTACCTTTTGCTTCCTCTTAACTTCTTCTTGCTGTTAAAAAAAAACATCACACATTCATCTTCAAAATCATTGACAGTCTATTGCCTTTGTAAAAAAACTTTTTTATTTCACCTGTGTCTGTTTCTCTCTGTAGATGGCTGCTTTGGCATTAAGCTCCTCTTGCATCTTTCTCCGAGCTGCTTCCAAGGCCTCTTGGTTTCTCGTCACATGCACAGCATCTTTATAAAAAAAAAAAAGAATCACAAAATTGAAGTCGGGCTTACAATAAAGAAGTTTTAAAATCCAAACCAATTCTAAAATTGAGTTTTGTCGCTTACATATTGAGAAATCTCATAGATTATCTTCCCTCCAATCTCAAACATGCACATACTTATGTATATACATATGTATAAATATATACATACATATACATATGTATATATATATATATATATATATATATATATATATATATATATATATATATATATGTATATATATACATACGTATATATATATATATATATATATACATACATATGTATATATACACATACGTATATATATATATATATATATATACATACATATGTATATATACACATACGTATACCTATGTATATATATACACATACATTGCTGCTGACGCAGGCTAGCTTCAAACAAACATCACCGTTCAGGATGACGTGTTGGCCTTATCGTACACGTCACGCAGACAGACATCACAGCTATATACATATAAATACTTCAGTCCATTGAGCAGTTACGCTCCTAAATGCACTTTTCCTCATCGTCCCGCATATTCACACTTCGATGCAAATCACTTCGATGACCTTAGGGCACATGTGTCAAACCAAAGGATCGCGGGCTGCACTGTTTACACCTGGCCTAGGACACAATAACTAATTAGGCCACGTTCACATTGCAGGCAAAATCCGATTTTTTTGCCGATATGTGACCCATATCTGATTTTCTTTTTTGGCAGACGCAGCACAAATCCGATTTTTTCAAATCAGACTCAGACCACTTTTATATATGATCCTAAATCGGATACGTATCTGATGTTTTTCAAAGCGACCTCAGTCTGAATTGTCATGTCTTATTTCATCCGATTTCTACGTAATTTAAGTGCGACAGACGTCACATTTCCGAGCCGGAGGATGCGGGAAGATCAATTTGTGCTCTTTTTTCTTAATATTTTTCTTCCCTTTATCACTCGGTCCTAATTTTGTGTGCTCCGATTGTACAACAACTTCAAAATTTATACACACGATAACAAGTGTAAGATCCATATTAACTTCCGTAAACACACGACATATGACGTCATGTCTTCTTCTGCGCATGCGGGTCACTTCAGGGCCGTAGACCGTTCACACTTGAGTCCGATGGCGGTCGTATTTAAATTATAATGTGAACAACTACGCAAAAAAAAATCGGATCCCAGCAAAACATCGGAATTGAGCATTAAGACCAGCGGTGTGAACGTAGCCTATGTTTTATAATAACTGGCTCGCTGGTATGGCGCAGAAGCACCACAGATACTACAAGTCCCAGAATGCTCTGCGATAACCGGTACGCCAATCAAGAGCGTTAAGCGCTTCTCCCTGCGCATATGGTGTCAGATAACAGCGTTTATCCAGTCACTCTAATAAACTTTAGGCTAATTAATACAATAATTAGTAAGTCAGATGCGCGTATTAATAAATAGAACGAACGTTTTCAACTTTTAATCAACTTGCAAGATGCGTTCAGGTCCTCCAAGCTGTTCAACGTATAATAATAATAATAATACATTTAATTTATAATGTCGGTGCTTTTGCTTTAAAATAAGAAAACACAAGAAGTTGCTTACATTTAATGTTAAATGTACCTGTAGCATATTAATGCAACTGACTGTTTTCTGAAATATACGTAGCAACAGTCTAATCTCACTATTTTGTTTTGGCAGAAGAAAGATTCAGCTAAATCAGCCCAGCCATTTCCTTAGGGTCAATTAAAGCTCCTTTTTGTTGATATTGTTTTTTTTTAAAAACGATTTTGTTCTTTTTTCACATTGGATGGTATATTTAACTTGAAAAATGTAATTAATGATAATTTATATAATTAATAATAATATTCTGACTGTTGTTGATGCTTGTGAATAAAAACTTCTCATTGGAAATTATTCTGTGAAACTATGCTGATAGAGAGGGAGACTTAAAATCTGTTACTCTAATGTATTTGAGTTCAATCTGTCATTTCAGTATTTTTAATTCAGCTGTTTTCTTCACAATTGTTTAAAATTATTAAAAATAAGAATAAAATTGTCATAATACCTCAGATAAAATATGGACAATTTGAGTCCTATTCGGCCCTCAATGTGGTCTCAATCTTAAATTTTGGTCCCCTTGGTGATTATCGACAACTGTCTCAGGGCGTTGTTGATAATTATGAAGAGGGTACTAGTACATGTCAGTTAATCAAGACACGAAGTCTGTCCACAATTAAAATCCTCATAACATACTGAATTTAAACTAATTACCAATTAGAGCTGGCTTATTAGAGGTGTGCTTCTCTAATAATGCTTATTGTTTTCTTGTCTGCCATGTTTTTTTTTTAAATCACAAATTTATTCATTTAAAAATAGATTTCAATAATTATTTTACTCTACCTTTTTACATAGTTCTGTGCATGGCTGATGTATGCGCAGCACTATGTAACAAAGTTTTGCTCTGATGAGCACAGTATGGTATAAATCTGAATGACAAATAAAAGTTTGTCTATGTAAGATAAATGAAACATCCACCAGCATGTTAAAATCAATACTGCAAATATTTTACCTGGTACCAACTGGAGCTGCTTATTTGGAAAAACGTGTGTGTGTGTGTGTGTGTGTGTGTGTATATATATATATATATATATATATATATATATACATAAATATATATATATATATACATAAATATATATCGGAATCCCTGCTGATTCAAACAAAACAAACAAATTAAAATTTAAAAAATGAAATGAAAAATAACATTTGAATTTTAACTTACAATGTGTTCTCATTAAACTCACTTGAGATAGTTTTGCAGTTTCTTTGTAACTCTTTCCCTGCTGCATGCTGTTCCACATCTCTACCTTTTGCTTCCTCTTAACTTCTTCTTGCTGTTCAAAAAAAACATCACACATTCATCTTCAAAATCATTGACAGTCTATTGCCTTTGTAAAAAAACTTTTTTATTTCACCTGTGTCTGTTTCTCTCTGTAGATGGCTGCTTTGGCATCAAGCTCCACTTGCATCTTTCTCTGAGCTGCTTCCAAGGCCTCTTGGTTTCTCGTCACATGCACAGCATCTTTATAAAAAAAAAAAAGAATCAAAAAATTGAAGTCGGGCTTACAATAAAGAAGTTTTAAAATCCAAACCAATTCTAAAATTGAGTTTTGTCGCTTACATATTGAGAAATCTCATAGATTATCTTCCCTCCAATCTCAAACATGCACATACTTATGTATATACATATGTATATATATACATACATATACATATGTATATATATACACATACATATACATATGTATATATATACATACATATGTATATATATACACATACATTGCTGCTGACGGAGGCTAGCTTCAAACAAACATCACCGTTCAGGATGACGTGTTGGCCTTATCGTACACGTCACGCAGACAGACATCACAGCTATATACATACAAATACTTCAGTCCATTTAGCAGTTACGCTCCTAAATGCACTTTTCCTCATCGTCCCGCATATTCACACTTCGATGCAAATCACTTCGATGACCTTAGGGCACATGTGTCAAACCAAAGGATCGCGGGCTGCACTGTTTACACCTGGCCTAGGACACAATAACTAATTAGGCCATGTTCACATTGCAGGCAAAATCCGATTTTTTTGCCGATATGTGACCCATATCTGATTTTTTTTTTTGACAGACGCAGCACAAATCCGATTTTTTCAAATCAGACTCAGACCACTTTTATATATGATCCTAAATCGGATACGTATCTGATGTTTTTCAAAGCGACCTCAGTCTGAATTGTCATGTCTTATTTCATCCGATTTCTACGTAATTTAAGTGCGACAGACGTCACATTTCCGAGCCGGAGGATGCGGGAAGATCAATTTGTGCAATTTGCGCTCTCTATTTTCTTAATATTTTTCTTCCCTTTATCACTTGGTCCTAATTTTGTGTGCTCCGATTGTACAACAACTTCAAAATTTATACACACGATAACAAGTGTAAGATCCATGTTAACTTCCGTAAACACACGACATATGACGTCATGTCTTCTTCTGCGCATGCGGGTCACTTCAGGGCCGTAGACCGTTCACACTTGAGTCCGATGGCGGTCGTATTTAAATTATAATGTGAACAACCACGCAAAAAAAAAATCGGATCCCAGCAAAACATCGGAATTGAGCATTAAGACCAGCGGTGTGAACGTAGCCTATGTTTTATAATAACTGGCTCGCTGGTATGGCGCACAAGCACCACAGATACTACAAGTCCCAGAATGCTCTGCGATAACCGGTACGCCAATCAAGAGCGTTAAGCGCTTCTCCCTGCGCATATGGTGTCAGATAACAGCGTTTATCCAGTCACTCTAATAAACTTTAGGCTAATTAATACAATAATTAGTAAGTCAGATGCGCGTATTAATAAATAGAACGAACGTTTTCAACTTTTAATCAACTTGCGAGATGCGTTCAGGTCCTCCAAGCTGTTCAACGTATGTCGGTGCTTTTGCTTTAAAATAAGAAAACACAAGAAGTTGCTTACATTTAATGTTAAATGTACCTGTAGCATATTAATGCAACTGACTGTTTTCTGAAATATACGTAGCAACAGTCTAATCTCACTATTTTGTTTTGGCAGAAGAAAGATTCAGCTAAATCAGCCCAGCCATTTCCTTAGGGTCAATTAAAGCTCCTTTTTGTTGATATTGTTTTTTTTTAAAAACGATTTTGTTCTTTTTTCACATTGGATGGTATTTTTAACTTGAAAAATGTAATTAAGGATAATTTATATAATTAATAATAATATTCTGACTGTTGTTGATGCTTGTGAATAAAAACTTCTCATTGGAAATTATTCTGTGAAACTATGCTGATAGAGAGGGAGACTTAAAATCTGTTACTCTAATGTATTTGAGTTCAATCTGTCATTTCAGTATTTTTAATGCAGCTGTTTTCTTCAGAATTGTTTAAAATGATTAAAAATAAGAATAAAATTGTCATAATACCTCAGATAAAATATGGACAATTTGAGTCCTATTCGGCCCTCAATGTGGTCTCAATCTTAAATTTTGGTCCTCTTGGTGATTATCGACAACTGTCTCAGGGCGTTGTTGATAATTATGAAGAGGGTACTAGTACATGTCAGTTAATCAAGACACGAAGTCTGTCCACAATTAAAATCCTCATAACATACTGAATTTAAACTAATTACCAATTAGAGCTGGCTTATTAGAGGTGTGCTTCTCTAATAATGCTTATTGTTTTCTTGTCTGCCATGTTTTTTTTTTTAAATCACAAATTTATTCATTTAAAAATAGATTTCAATGATTATTTGACTCTACCTTTTTACATTGTTCTGTGCATGGCTGATGTATGCGCAGCACTATGTAAGAAAGTTTTGCTCTGATGAGCACTGTATGGTATAAATCTGAATGACAAATAAAAGTTTGTCTATGTCTATGTAAGATAAATGAAACATCCACCAGCATGTTAAAATCAATACTGCAAATATTTTACCTGGTACCAACTGGAGCTGCTTATTTGGAAAAACGTGTGTGTGTATATATATATATGTATATGTATATGTATGTATATATATATATATATATATATATATATATATATATATATATATGTATATATATATATATATATATATATGTATATATATATATATATATACATAAATATATATCGGAATCCCTGCTGATTCAAACAAAACAAACAAATTAAAATTTAAAAAATGAAATGAAAAATAACATTTGAATGTTAACTTACAATGTGTTCTCATTAAACTCACTTGAGATAGTTTTGCAGTTTCTTTGTAACTCTTTCCCTGCTGCATGCTGTTCCACATCTCTACCTTTTGCTTCCTCTTAACTTCTTCTTGCTGTTCAAAAAAAACATCACACATTCATCTTCAAAATCATTGACAGTCTATTGCCTTTGTAAAAAAACTTTTTTATTTCACCTGTGTCTGTTTCTCTCTGTAGATGGCTGCTTTGGCATCAAGCTCCTCTTGCATCTTTCTCCGAGCTGCTTCCAAGGCCTCTTGGTTTCTCGTCACATGCACAGCATCTTTATAAAAAAAAAAAAAGAATCACAAAATTGAAGTCGGGCTTACAATAAAGAAGTTTTAAAATCCAAACCAATTCTAAAATTGAGTTTTGTCGCTTACATATTGAGAAATCTCATAGATTATCTTCCCTCCAATCTCAAACATGCACATACTTATGTATATACATATGTATATATATACATACATATACATATGTATATATATACACATACATATACATATGTATATATATACATACATATGTATATATATACACATACATTGCTGCTGACGGAGGCTAGCTTCAAACAAACATCACCGTTCAGGATGACGTGTTGGCCTTATCGTACACGTCACGCAGACAGACATCACAGCTATATACATACAAATACTTCAGTCCATTGAGCAGTTACGCTCCTATATGCACTTTTCCTCATCGTCCCGCATATTCACACTTCGATGCAAATCACTTCGATGACCTTAGGGCACATGTGTCAAACCAAAGGATCGCGGGCTGCACTGTTTACACCTGGCCTAGGACACAATAACTAATTAGGCCATGTTCACATTGCAGGCAAAATCCGATTTTTTTGCCGATATGTGACCCATATCTGATTTTTTTTTTTGACAGACGCAGCACAAATCCGATTTTTTCAAATCAGACTCAGACCACTTTTATATATGATCCTAAATCGGATACGTATCTGATGTTTTTCAAAGCGACCTCAGTCTGAATTGTCATGTCTTATTTCATCCGATTTCTACGTAATTTAAGTGCGACAGACGTCACATTTCCGAGCCGGAGGATGCGGGAAGATCAATTTGTGCAATTTGCGCTCTCTATTTTCTTAATATTCTTCTTCCCTTTATCACTTGGTCCTAATTTTGTGTGCTCCGATTGTACAACAACTTCAAAATTTATACACACGATAACAAGTGTAAGATCCATGTTAACTTCCGTAAACACACGACATATGACGTCATGTCTTCTTCTGCGCATGCGGGTCACTTCAGGGCCGTAGACCGTTCACACTTGAGTCCGATGGCGGTCGTATTTAAATTATAATGTGAACAACCACGCAAAAAAAAAATCGGATCCCAGCAAAACATCGGAATTGAGCATTAAGACCAGCGGTGTGAACGTAGCCTATGTTTTATAATAACTGGCTCGCTGGTATGGCGCACAAGCACCACAGATACTACAAGTCCCAGAATGCTCTGCGATAACCGGTACGCCAATCAAGAGCGTTAAGCGCTTCTCCCTGCGCATATGGTGTCAGATAACAGCGTTTATCCAGTCACTCTAATAAACTTTAGGCTAATTAATACAATAATTAGTAAGTCAGATGCGCGTATTAATAAATAGAACGAACGTTTTCAACTTTTAATCAACTTGCGAGATGCGTTCAGGTCCTCCAAGCTGTTCAACGTATGTCGGTGCTTTTGCTTTAAAATAAGAAAACACAAGAAGTTGCTTACATTTAATGTTAAATGTACCTGTAGCATATTAATGCAACTGAATGTTTTCTGAAATATACGTAGCAACAGTCTAATCTCACTATTTTGTTTTGGCAGAAGAAAGATTCAGCTAAATCAGCCCAGCCATTTCCTTAGGGTCAATTAAAGCTCCTTTTTGTTGATATTGTTTTTTTTTAAAAACGATTTTGTTCTTTTTTCACATTGGATGGTATTTTTAACTTGAAAAATGTAATTAAGGATAATTTATATAATTAATAATAATATTCTGACTGTTGTTGATGCTTGTGAATAAAAACTTCTCATTGGAAATTATTCTGTGAAACTATGCTGATAGAGAGGGAGACTTAAAATCTGTTACTCTAATGTATTTGAGTTCAATCTGTCATTTCAGTATTTTTAATGCAGCTGTTTTCTTCAGAATTGTTTAAAATGATTAAAAATAAGAATAAAATTGTCATAATACCTCAGATAAAATATGGACAATTTGAGTCCTATTCGGCCCTCAATGTGGTCTCAATCTTAAATTTTGGTCCTCTTGGTGATTATCGACAACTGTCTCAGGGCGTTGTTGATAATTATGAAGAGGGTACTAGTACATGTCAGTTAATCAAGACACGAAGTCTGTCCACAATTAAAATCCTCATAACATACTGAATTTAAACTAATTACCAATTAGAGCTGGCTTATTAGAGGTGTGCTTCTCTAATAATGCTTATTGTTTTCTTGTCTGCCATGTTTTTTTTTTTAAATCACAAATTTATTCATTTAAAAATAGATTTCAATGATTATTTGACTCTACCTTTTTACATTGTTCTGTGCATGGCTGATGTATGCGCAGCACTATGTAAGAAAGTTTTGCTCTGATGAGCACTGTATGGTATAAATCTGAATGACAAATAAAAGTTTGTCTATGTCTATGTAAGATAAATGAAACATCCACCAGCATGTTAAAATCAATACTGCAAATATTTTACCTGGTACCAACTGGAGCTGCTTATTTGGAAAAACGTGTGTGTGTATATATATATATGTATATGTATATGTATGTATATATATATATATATATATATATATATATATATATACATAAATATATATCGGAATCCCTGCTGACGCAGTCTCAAAAGTGTGTAATAGCAGAGAGTGGGACTTGTGTGCAGAAAGTCTTTGATTCCGTTGAATGGCTATGATAAAATTGAAGCTTTGATCAGGTGTTGAGAAAAAGATTAACCATGCCTGACTACATTGACATTTAATGAAATCAGTGTCCCTCACTGTAGTTTGTGTATAATCCATATCCCTGCAGGCAGCTGAGGAAGTCGGCTCATCGGCATCTGTGCTGAAACCGAAGACAGACAGGAATCCACTTCGCAATGCAGGTTTGTGCTTAATGAGTGTTTCATTATTATGCATTGGGGCTGCTTTAGCGCAGTAAGTAGATTGGTTGTCCCACAATAGCAAGATTGGCTGTTTGATGCCATTTTTGACCAGGGTTCGAGCCAAGCCCCTGAAGCAACATGCTGTGCGTCTGACCTTCTGCAGGAGATACGGACACAACTTTCACTTTGATTTTATTTGAGACCGGATGGCTCGCACCAAGAGCGAGAACACCATCCTCGCGGGAGTATGGGATAAACCCCTAAAGGAGTTGCGTGGGACAAGGTCCACAAAACACATGTAGACTGGATGGGCAAATCCCCATGTACCTGCAAGTAAGCCTGCAACAGTAAAAAGGTGGTCCACCGTTCCACAACCCGGACAGAATCTAGATTGTTCCTCGTGAAACAAAGGTTCGACAGTAGGCCTCTTTCCCGAACCCTGGAGTAAATTTTTCCAAGAAAGCATTCCCCCATATTTGGAACACTCAAGACCACCAGCCCAATCTTCAGCTTAACAGGTCTTTCCAGCAACCATCCAATCCAACTCATCAATGATCAGTGGACAGCCCTGCTCCTACCTGAGTATCCAATGTGATACGAACACAAAGCCAATCATAGATCTTTGGCCTGAGGTGGCCAGGTAGAACACTTATGAGGTACCCTTCGCTCAAACATGCTCTGGACAGTCCATGACTATCCCATGTGTCCAATAAGAGAGCACCACTCAGGTTCATATCAGGCAGACAATTCCTCACAATCACGCCCTTCACGCTTTCTCAGCTGTTGCCAACATGGGTGAGGAAGTTCCCTGATGGAACCATTTTAAGGACTCATGCAGAGACTCCAAGGCAGCTGGATAGTCCAAGCTGTTTGGTGCATAGGCACAGACGATAGTCAGAGCCTTCCGTCATGCAACCTTGTGTCTACATGGAGGCGACCCACTCATTCACGTGGGAAAACTCCAACACAGGCACCCAAACAAAACTTGTGAATAATCCCTGATGCCAATGAAGGTTTTTAAACTTTATTGTATGTGTGTATGTATAGATGTATGTATATGTATGTATGTATATATATATATGTATGTATGTATATATATGTGTATATATATGTATGTATGTATATATGTGTATACACACATCATTAGATCATTAGCCTCACCATGGACGCCGATTACTCTGCATACAGACGAGGTGTGGAATATCTGGCCCCCAGTTTGGTCGGAACTATCGTAAACTATACATGCTCATAACCATGGAGATGACAGTGGATTATTTTTTCTATTTTGGTTTCGTTCACTTATATTGAAGAACAAACTAGACTGGGGCATACTGTAAAGACATGTAGCCGGATTTCAGGAATGTGTTTAACAACCTGTCACTCTAATACAGAGCCAGAGCCACAAAGAAAGCTCAGTTTATAATTGCTTACAAAAGTCACCCTCTGACTACTAAATTTGGGCTGCTGCTATCCGGTCACAGATACGTCTTGCCGAGGTGCAAGATGATGAGAAGCAAACACAAATTTGTCCCTGCCATAATTTCCGTTGTAAATAGCATTATGCGATCGCCCCCCTTTTGCACTCTGCATTGTGTGTACTCTAATGTTTGTTTATGTGGACTTGTGTACACATTGTCTGCTGTAGCCACCAGACAATAAAAACAGTCACAACACATTGCCCCTCGAAGATAATAAGAATTTACCTTGATATTCATTCTCCTGCATCATCGCATTTGTAGCACTTCTTTGCACCATCTTCACTGAAACCCCCAATGCGTGACGTGTATATAGACCAAAATATATGTTGTTGTTATTCCTGTGGTTTTTCTTGTGCAAGCACCTTGTGAGCATTGGAAACCGGAGTCAAGTTCATTGTATGTCAACACATACTTGACTAGTAAAACTGAATTTAATTCTTTAGTCTTATCCTTATTCACCTGGTCTAGTATTTTTAGTGTCTAAAGTTTGTCTGTTCTGCATTGATAGATTCTGAACTAAATGGGACATGGTATTGTTTTTTATAATCCGACACTTTTACTCCAAATCTGAGAAAATCTGATTCCATCGCACAGGCCCACCAGCATATTTTGTAACTTCACAAAAGATTTGGCAGCTATACCAATAAATTGGGGGACGTATCATATTGGCACTTGTATCAGACAACCTGTAAAATTAACAAAATGAGGTATGTCACAGGCAAATTCATGATGCACAGCCTATCATCAATCACAAAGAAACTTGAGCTGATGTTATCATTTGTTTACATATCTGGAAGAAAATTTATGCACAGATTACAACAATTGGTCTGAAGTGCATTATCTGTAATTTGCGTAGGCGATTAACTTCTAGATTGAAAAAGCTTAGTATTGACACAAACAAATTAAAATTTAAAAAATGAAATGAAAAATAACATTTGAATGTTAATTTACAATGTGTTCTCATTAAACTCACTTGAGATAGTTTTGATTTTCTTTGTAACTCTTTCCCTGCTGCATGCTGTTCCACATCTCTACCTTTTGCTTCCTCTTAACTTCTTTTTGCTGTTAAAAAAAAACATCACACATTCATCTTCAAAATCATTGACAGTCTATTGCCTTTGTAAAAAAACTTTTTTATTTCACCTGTGTCTGTTTCTCTCTGTAGATGGCTGCTTTGGCATTAAGCTCCTCTTGCATCTTTCTCCGAGCTGCTTCCAAGGCCTCTTGGTTTCTCGTCACATGCACAGCATCTTTATAAAAAAAAAACAGAATCACAAAATTGAAGTCGGGCTTACAATAAAGAAGTTTTAAAATCCAAACCAATTCTAAAATTGAGTTTTGTCGCTTACATATTGAGAAATCTCATAGATTATCTTCCCTCCGATCTCAAACATGCACATACTTATGTATATACATATGTATATATATATACATACTTATGTATATATATATACATACATATGTATATATATACATACACATACATATGTATATATATACATACATATACATATGTATATATATACACATACATATACATATGTATATATATACATACATATACATATGTATATATATACACATACATATACATATGTATATATATGCACATACATATACATATGTATATATATACATACATATACATATGTGTATATATACACATACATTGCTGCTGACGGAGGCTAGCTTCAAACAAACATCACCGTTCAGGATGACGTGTTGGCCTTATCGTACACGTCACGCAGACAGACATCACAGCTATATACATATAAATACTTCAGTCCATTGAGCAGTTACGCTCCTAAATGCACTTTTCCTCATCGTCCCACATATTCACACTTCGATGCAAATCACTTCGATGACCTTAGGGCACATGTGTCAAACCAAAGGATCGTGGGCTGCACTGTTTACACCTGGCCTAGGACACAATAACTAATTAGGCCATGTTCACATTGCGGGCAAAATCCGATTTTTTTGCCCATATGTGACCCATATCTGATTTTTTTTTTTGACAGACGCAGCACAAATCCGATTTTTTCAAATCAGACTCAGACCACTTTTATATATGATCCTAAATCAGATACGTATCTGATGTTTTTCAAAGCGACCTCAGTCTGAATTGTCATGTCTTATTTCATCCGATTTCTACGTAATTTAAGTGCGACAGACGTCACATTTCCGAGACGGAGGATGCGGGATATTCAATTTGTGCAATTTGTGCTCTCTTTTTTCTTAATATTTTTCTTCCCTTTATCACTTGGTCCTAATTTTGTTTGCTCCGATTGTACAACAACTTCAAAATTTATACACGCGATAACAAGTGTAAGATCCATGTTAACTTCCGTAAACACACGACATATGACGTCATGTCTTCTTCTGCGCATGCGGGTCACTTCAGGGCCGTAGACCGTTCACACTTGAGTCCGATGGCGGTCGTATTTAAATTATAATGTGAACAACCACGCAAAAAAAAAATCGGATCCCAGCAAAACATCGGAATTGAGCATTAAGACCAGCGGTGTGAACGTAGCCTATGTTTTATAATAACTGGCTCGCTGGTATGGCGCACAAGCACCACAGATACTACAAGTCCCAGAATGCTCTGCGATAACCGGTACGCCAATCAAGAGCGTTAAGCGCTTCTCCCTGCGCATATGGTGTCAGATAACAGCGTTTATCCAGTCACTCTAATACACTTTAGGCTAATTAATACAATAATTAGTAAGTCAGATGCGCGTATTAATAAATAGAACGAACGTTTTCAACTTTTAATCAACTTGCGAGATGCGTTCAGGTCCTCCAAGCTGTTCAACGTATGTCGGTGCTTTTGCTTTAAAATAAGAAAACACAAGAAGTTGCTTACATTTAATCTTAAATGTACCTGTAGCATATTAATGCAACTGACTGTTTTCCAAAATATACGTAGCAACAGTCTAATCTCACTATTTTGTTTTGGCAGAAGAAAGATACAGCTAAATCAGCCCAGCCATTTCCTTAGGGTCAATTAAAGCTCCTTTTTGTTGATATTGTTTTTTTTAAAATACGATTTTGTTCTTTTTTCACATTGGATGGTATTTTTAACTTGAAAAATGTAATTAATGATAATTTATATAATTAATAATAATATTCTGACTGTTGTTGATGCTTGTGAATAAAAACTTCTCATTGGAAATTATTCTGTGAAACTATGCTGATAGAGAGGGAGACTTAAAATCTGTTACTCTAATGTATTTGAGTTCAATCTGTCATTTCAGTATTTTTAATTCAGCTGTTTTCTTCAGAATTGTTTAAAATGATTAAAAATAAGAATAAAATTGTCATAATACCTCAGATAAAATATGGACAATTTGAGTCCTATTCGGACCTCAATGTGGTCTCAATCTTAAATTTTGGTCCCCTTGGTGATTATTGACAACTGTCTCAGGGCGTTGTTGATAATTATGAAGAGGGTACTAGTACATGTCAGTTAATCAAGACACGAAGTCTGTCCACAATTAAAATCCTCATAACATACTGAATTTAAACTAATTACCAATTAGAGCTGGCTTATTAGAGGTGTGCTTCTCTAATAATGCTTATTGTTTTCTTGTCTGCCATGTTTTTTTTTTTAAATCACAAATTTATTCATTTAAAAATAGATTTCAATAATTATTTGACCCTACCTTTTTACATTGTTCTGTGCATGGCTGATGTATGCGCAGCACTATGTAACAAAGTTTTGCTCTGATGAGCACTTTATGGTATAAATCTGAATGACAAATAAAAGTTTGTCTATGTCTATGTAAGATAAATGAAACATCCACCAGCATGTTAAAATCAATACTGCAAATATTTTACCTGGTACCAACTGGAGCTGCTTATTTGGAAAAACGTGTGTGTATATATATATATATATATATATATATATATATACATAAATATATATATATATATATATATATACATAAATATATATCGGAATCCCTGCTAACACAGTCTCAAAAGTGTGTAATAGCAGAGAGTGGGACTTGTGTGCAGAAAGTCTTTGATTCCGTTGGATGGCTATGATAAAATTGAAGCTTTGATCAGGTGTTGAGAAAAAGATTAACCATGCCTGACTACATTGACATTTAATGAAATTAGTGTCCCTCACTGTAGTTTGTGTATAATCCATATCCCTGCAGGCAGCTGAGGAAGTCGGCTCATCGGCATCTGTGCTGAAACCGAAGACAGACAGGAATCCACTTCGCAATGCAGGTTTGTGCTTAATGAGTGTTTCATTATTATGCATTGGGGCTGCTTTAGCGCAGTAAGTAGATTGGTTGTCCCACAATAGCAAGATTGGCTGTTTGATGCCATTTTTGACCAGGGTTCGAGCCAAGCCCCTGAAGCAACATGCTGTGCGTCTGACCTTCTGCAGGAGATACGGACACAACTTTCACTTTGATTTTATTCGGGACCGGATGGCTCGCACCAAGAGCGAGAACACCATCCTCGCGGGAGTATGGGATAAACCCCTAAAGGAGTTGCGTGGGACAAGGTCCACAAAACACATGTAGACTGGATGGGCAAATCCCCATGTACCTGCTTGTAAGCCTGCAGCAGTAAAAAGGTGGTCCACCGTTCCACAACCCGGATAGAATCTAGATTGTTCCTCGTGAAACAAAGGTTCGACAGTAGCCCTCTTTCCCGAACCCTGGAGTAAATTTTTCCAAGAAAGCATTCCCCCATATTTGGAACACTCAAGACCACCAGCCCAATCTTCAGCTTAACAGGTCTTTCCAGCAACCATCCAATCCAACTCATCAATGATCAGTGGACAGCTCTGCTCCTACCTGAGTATCCAATGTGATACGAACACAAAGCCAATCATAGATCTTTGGCCTGAGGTGGCCAGGTAGAACACTTATGAGGTACCCTTCACTCGAACATGCTCTGGACAGTCCATGACTATCCCATGTGTCCAATAAGAGAGCACCACTCAGGTTCATATCAGGCAGACAATTCCTCACAATCACGCCCTTCACGCTTTCTCAGCTGTTGCCAACATGGGTGAGGAAGTTCCCTGATGGAACCATTTTAAGGACTCATGCAGAGACTCCAAGGCAGCTGGATAGTCCAAGCTGTTTGAATGTGTTTAACAACCTGTCACTCTAATACAGAGCCAGAGCCACAAAGAAAGCTCAGTTTATAATTGCTTACAAAAGTCACCCTCTGATTACTAAATTTGGGCTGCTGCTATCCGGTCACAGATACGTGTTGCCGAGGTGCGGGATGATGAGAAGCAAACACAAATTTGTCCCTGCCATAATTTCCGTTGTAAATAGCATTATGCGATCGCCCCCCTTTTGCACTCTGCATTGTGTGTACTCTCCTGTTTGTTTATGTGGACTTGTGTACACATTGTCTGCTGTAGCCACCAGACAATAAAAACAGTCACAACACATTGCCCCTCGAAGATAATAAGAATTTACCTTGATATTCATTCTCCTGCATCATCGCATTTGTAGCACTTCTTTGCACCATCTTCACTGAAACCCCCAATGCGTGACGTGTATATAGACCAAAATATATGTTGTTGTTATTCCTGTGGTTTTTCTTGTGCAAGCACCTTGTGAGCATTGGAAACCGGAGTCAAGTTCATTGTATGTCAACACATACTTGACTAGTAAAACTGAATTTAATTCTTTAGTCTTATCCTTATTCACCTGGTCTAGTATTTTTAGTGTCTAAAGTTTGTCTGTTCTGCATTGATAGATTCTGAACTAAATGGGACATGGTATTGTTTTTTATAATCCGACACTTTTACTCCAAATCTGAGAAAATCTGATTCCATCGCACAGGCCCACCAGCATATTTTGTAACTTCACAAAAGATTTGGCAGCTATACCAATAAATTGGGGGACGTATCATATTGGCACTTGTATCAGACAACCTGTAAAATTAACAAAATGAGGTATGTCACAGGCAAATTCATGATGCACGGCCTATCATCAATCACAATGAAACTTGAGCTGATGGTATCATTTGTTTACATATCTGGAAGAAAATTTATGCACAGATTACAACAATTGGTCTGAAGTGCATTATCTGTAATTTGCGTAGGCGATTAACTTCTAGATTGAAAAAGCTTAGTGTTGACACAAACAAATTAAAATTTAAAAAATGAAATGAAAAATATCATTTGAATGTTAATTTACAATGTGTTCTCATTAAACTCACTTGAGATAGTTTTGCAGTTTCTTTGTAACTCTTTCCCTGCTGCATGCTGTTCCACATCTCTACCTTTTGCTTCCTCTTAACTTCTTCTTGCTGTTCAAAAAAAACATCACACATTCATCTTCAAAATCATTTACAGTCTATTGCCTTTGTAAAAAAACTTTTTTATTTCACCTGTGTCTGTTTCTCTCTGTAGATGGCTGCTTTGGCATCAAGCTCCTCTTGCATCTTTCTCCAAGCTGCTTCCAAGGCCTCTTGGTTTCTCGTCACATGCACAGCATCTTTATAAAAAAAAAAAAGAATCACAAAATTGAAGTCGGGCTTACAATAAAGAAGTTTTAAAATCCAAACCAATTCTAAAATTGAGTTTTGTCGCTTACATATTGAGAAATCTCATAGATTATCTTCCCTCCAATCTCAAACATGCACATACTTATGTATATACATATGTATAAATATATACATACATATACATATGTATATATATACATATGTATGTATATATATACATATGTATATATATACATACATATGTATATATATACATACATATGTATATATATACATACATATACATATGTATATATATACACATACATATGTATATATATACATACATATACATATGTATATATATACATACATATACATATGTATATATATACATACGTATACATATGTAAATATATACGCATACATTGCTGCTGACGGAGGCTAGCTTCAAACAAACATCACCGTTCAGGATGACGTGTTGGCCTTATCGTACACGTCACGCAGACAGACATCACAGCTATATACATATAAATACTTCAGTCCATTGAGCAGTTACGCTCCTAAATGCACTTTTCCTCATCGTCCTACATATTCACACTTCGATGCAAATCACTTCGATGACCTTAGGGCACATGTGTCAAACCAAAGGATCGCGGGCTGCACTGTTTACACCTGGCCTAGGACACAATAACTAATTAGGCCATGTTCACATTGCGGGCAAAATCCGATTTTTTTGCCCATATGTGACCCATATCTGATTTTTTTTTTTTGACAGACGCAGCACAAATCCGATTTTTTCAAATCAGACTCAGACCACTTTTATATATGATCCTAAATCAGATACGTATCTGATGTTTTTCAAAGCGACCTCAGTCTGAATTGTCATGTCTTATTTCATCCGATTTCTACGTAATTTAAGTGCGACAGACGTCACATTTCCGAGACGGAGGATGCGGGATATTCAATTTGTGCAATTTGTGCTCTCTTTTTTCTTAATATTTTTCTTCCCTTTATCACTTGGTCCTAATTTTGTGTGCTCCGATTGTACAACAACTTCAAAATTTATACACACGATAACAAGTGTAAGATCCATATTAACTTCCGTAAACACACGACATATGACGTCATGTCTTCTTCTGCGCATGCGGGTCACTTCAGGGCCGTAGACCGTTCACACTTGAGTCCGATGGCGGTCATATTTAAATTATAATGTGAACAACCACGCAAAAAAAAATCGGATCCCAGCAAAACATCGGAATTGAGCATTAAGACCAGCGGTGTGAACGTAGCCTATGTTTTATAATAACTGGCTCGCTGGTATGGCGCACAAGCACCACAGATACTACAAGTCCCAGAATGCTCTGCGATAACCGGTACGCCAATCAAGAGCGTTAAGCGCGTCTCCCTGCGCATATGGTGTCAGATAACAGCGTTTATCCAGTCACTCTAATAAACTTTAGGCTAATTAATACAATAATTAGTAAGTCAGATGCGCGTATTAATAAATAGAACGAACGTTTTCAACTTTTAATCAACTTGCGAGATGCGTTCAGGTCCTCCAAGCTGTTCAACGTATGTCGGTGCTTTTGCTTTAAAATAAGAAAACACAAGAAGTTGCTTACATTTAATGTTAAATGTACCTGTAGCATATTAATGCAACTGAATGTTTTCTGAAATATACGTAGCAACAGTCTAATCTCACTATTTTGTTTTGGCAGAAGAAAGATTCAGCTAAATCAGCCCAGCCATTTCCTTAGGGTCAATTAAAGCTCCTTTTTGTTGATATTGTTTTTTTTTAAAAACGATTTTGTTCTTTTTTCACATTGGATGGTATTTTTAACTTGAAAAATGTAATTAAGGATAATTTATATAATTAATAATAATATTCTGACTGTTGTTGATGCTTGTGAATAAAAACTTCTCATTGGAAATTATTCTGTGAAACTATGCTGATAGAGAGGGAGACTTAAAATCTGTTACTCTAATGTATTTGAGTTCAATCTGTCATTTCAGTATTTTTAATGCAGTTGTTTTCTTCAGAATTGTTTAAAATGATTAAAAATAAGAATAAAATTGTCATAATACCTCAGATAAAATATGGACAATTTGAGTCCTATTCGGCCCTCAATGTGGTCTCAATCTTAAAATTTGGTCCCCTTGGTGATTATCGACAACTGTCTCAGGGCGTTGTTGATAATTATGAAGAGGGTACTAGTACATGTCAGTTAATCAAGACACGAAGTCTGTCCACAATTAAAATCCTCATAACATACTGAATTTAAACTAATTACCAATTAGAGCTGGCTTATTAGAGGTGTGCTTCTCTAATAATACTTATTGTTTTCTTGTCTGCCATGTTTTTTTTTAAAAATCACAAATTTATTCATTTAAAAATAGATTTCAATAATTATTTGACTCTACCTTTTGACATAGTTCTGTGCATGGCTGATGTATGCGCAGCACTATGTAACAAAGTTTTGCTCTGATGAGCACTGTATGGTATAAATCTGAATGACAAATAAAAGTTTGTCTATGTCTATGTAAGATAAATGAAACATCCACCAGCATGTTAAAATCAATACTGCAAATATTTTACCTGGTACCAACTGGAGCTGCTTATTTGGAAAAACGTGTGTGTGTGTGTGTGTATATATATATATATATACACACACACACACACACACACACACACTTACACACATACACACATACACATAACTGTAAAGTTTTAACATTCATTATATATTCAAGGCATAAGCTATAAATGGCTAAATTCAGGAATAGGCAAGGCTTTGTGTTATTTTATAAGGATTATATTAAATTCAACACATTCAAAACAGTATAACATTGCAAAACAACTTCTCACTTGTGTAAAGTTCTTTCCTGTCCCTTGATTTTGGCATTTCTTTTGTTGGAACATCCAAAAGCAACAAAAAAGTCCGGCATTTTCGAAGGGTGACCTTATATGGCCGCGACAGTTACGCATTTCACAAACCCAGACATGTTCAGAAGGATAAACAACAGTAATATAGTAAAATTAATGGGATCAACATAAAAAATTAAGACTAACAAAGATATAAAATAAGACAGAAAAGATGAATATAAAGAAGAATGAGACAAATATAAAATTGAAATAAATACACTGCTCAAAAAATAAGACAATTATACATAAAGCTATGTTCTTTCAACTTACATTCTACAGCCAATGTATCTTTGGGATGTGCTGGACAAACAACACTGATCCATGAAGGCCCCACCTCACGATAAACAGAACTCAAATTATCTGCTGATCATGTTTTGGCATCATATAGCACAGCATATCTTCAGAGGTCTTGTAGAGTCCATGCCTTGACACCAGAGCTGCTTTGGCATCATAGGGGCACATACACAATATTAAACTAGAAATGCCAATCATATGACTGCTCAGTATATAACAAAGAGTTCAGCAATGTGCTTTTGTGTAAATAAACCATTACTATAAATGAAATACGGTAGTATTGTCACCGAAAGACTCTAAATATCAGTAGAATGTCCAAAATAGTTTAAATCTACAAGAAACTATCCTTAAAATATCTAAAAATTAAATTTAGCAAATGCACTACTTGACTAGTCGTCATACACAATTGTGGGACGGGATAAAAAAAATATGTCAGCTGGCATCACAGTGAATGCTGAATAAATTTTTTGGCCGTGGTTGGGGTATTTGCTACAAGGGCTCCCAAATGCTCCTCAGTGATGGGTCAAATATACAGAAATGATTTCACATTGTTGTCATGTATGTACGATGTCTAAGATAAAGTTATAATAAACAACTGTTCTTAAGATTATATTTTTAAGATATGCTTTTACAGGTAGGGCATGTCTAATGGATAGATGCTACTAAATGCATCCATAAATGTGGCTAAAAGTCAAGGTATCTTAGCCATAGTCCATCAGAGTCCAGCAAATTTATGGAAGTGCACTTTAAAAATAAGACTGGTTAGAGGTGGAGATAAGCCAAGAAAGCCATTTGACACATGAAGCTGATCACACAAATTGTAAGTTAGAACTGGATTTTATTGAATGTAGTTTTACAAAATAAAATTGACCTGGTAAATAAAGTCCAAATGAAATGAAATCTACAAAATAAAAAATAACATGCTTTCATTGTACTTAGGATCCATTAACATGCAGCTCTACATCCATGTCTTCATTGTCCTCTTGATCTCTCTCATTCATCGCCTCTCCTATTCCTCGATCCTTATGTGCACCCTCATCCTCTTCTTCCTGCTGCTCCTCCTCCACCATCCCAGCTGGATCTGGTTTAGAAATATATTCATCCATGCATCCATCAATATACAGTCAGGTTTTATGAGAAAAAATAAATCAAATGGAGTTATTTTAGATTAGGAACTAATTTTTCCAAGATTTGTTCTACTCTGCGGTTGAATACATAATACAGCAAGTATTATTTATTGTCATTCCACTTATATTACTGCAATTCGCTGTATTTGTTCCTCACACAATACAAAGTTGCCAAAGTCAAACTTGTTCAAAATGTTGAGCAGGTCCATTCAAAATCTGTTGTTGAGATTGTGCCTATTTTACTATGTCCACACTGGTCAACTTTGTGTTGTAAAATTAATTTAAAAAATTCAAATTATTAGTATCATCAAATATTTGGGGTTGGCCAGCGAACTACTACTGCAATATCCTAGCAGTACTTCTTCCTCAGTGTACATTTGTCGTCACAAAAGTTCATTAAAAAAAAGGGAAAAAGTTGTGGAATACGATTACGTGAGCACCGACCTTGTAGGAGATCTCGGCCTGGGATCTGACCAGCCTGCAGCAGCCCTTTCAATCTCTCCACCTCAGCCAACGATGAAGCATTAGCGATGGCATTCTGAAAAACAAACAGAAGTAAGCCTCAGCCAATATAGTCAGATGGATTTTATTATTTTCTTTCACCTTTAGAGCTCAAAATTTCCATCTTGGTCATTGTAGTAGGAGCGGGGGAAAAAATATTCACTGTGGTTGTATATCAATGTCAAAGCATACTCTCGCAAAGCTAGAATTTTTTTTGAATTTATCAATTTAGGCAGAGCCAGAATATGATAAATGCAAAAACAAGCAATTCTTGTAAGTTGAATCCAAACCACCTGGATTGCCGTTTAAACTTGAAGAAATTTTACCTTTAATCCAAGACGCTTCCTCAGTTCTGAACTGTGCGGATTCATGTATTTAACCTCCAGTAAGTGTTTCATACATACAGAGTCATTGGGTAATAAGTATACAGTTATCCATGCATAATTTAATTTGGGTGGGTTACAGTTTTTAGAAGTTGTTGGGGATACAGTGGTGTTGATTGCCTTCTGGGACACCTTGCGAATCGTTTGCATTTGAATCTAGATATGGAAGATGGCAAGCTGTCTGGGGAGAGATGTTAAGACTGCATTGTATGTGGGAGCTAGGCAATGGTTTAAACCCCCTCCACTGTTTAGAGAGAGCCGCTCCAGTTTGACATAAGGTGGGTTTACATGGACAGCCTAATTCCAAATTGATTTGGAAGAGTCTAATTATAAAAAATATCCTGCATGTAAACGCCCATCGCAAAATTAAAGGCTCTTTCCGAAAAGCCCACTCCAAAAATGTGGGCAAATAAGAAATAATGAACTGTGTAAACACGGCCAAGAAATCCCATCTGGGTAGGAAGACACTGCGTACAAATTAAAAATCACTGGAAATACGACAACGTATGCATAAATCCCATGACAATCAATTGGCTCAGACCTACTGACATCACTTTTTATTGAGGATGAATGAAGTACTGAAGGGGCTGCAATAGGCTCCAGCCTGTGCGACCAGAGAATGAATGAATCAATGACCTCTGTCATCACGTTGGTATGGGCTATAACGATGAAGCATATGATGAGGAATATCTGCTTTAAACGTTACGGATTATGTTAATCATAACATTTATAGTGAGCAACTTCACATTTTATGCAACAATAAACTAAGTCATTAAAGAGGAGGAAGACCGCTCTGAAAGTCTGTCCATCGATTGATCTTGGTTTTCAGAAAAAAAGCGCACTCAAACTATCTATCCAGAATATGAATATTGTTTCCACCAAATGAGTATCCCATGTCCTTGAGAAGCAGGTGAACTGCTGAGTCCTGTCTTGACGAGCTAGCTCTTATGTGCTGGGACATGAGTTTGTGAAGTTGTTGTTGGTCTCCCCTATGGACAGATTTTCGCATCAGTCAATGCGTAAATACTGGACTCCCAACCATTCAGTTAATACTGAGGAAGCCTCTCGGATGAGAGGTGAAATGTCTTCAAGTCTACATAGAAACCCAGTTGCTTCGGATTCAACTCACAAGGATTACAATGACCTAGATGTATGAGAATCTACATAGATGTACACCAAAAAACATTACATTACTACCGACGTACGGTTCTGACGATGTGTTATAAGAAACTTAAAGGGTTAAGGGTTAAAAAAAAAAGCGGCCTACTCAATAGTTGTTTTTATGTAAAGGTCGATTGGTGTACATCCTTTTTACATTTTAAGGGATGACCACCAACCAACACAAGGTAATTCAAGAATTCATCAGCAACATTTATGAAGTGAATAGGTGAACCTTTATGGCTTCCACATCAGCTTGAGACGGCCCTGTCCTCTTCTTCTCCAGCTGTATGGCCGCTCCAGGAGTGAACCTGAATGTTACACACTTAATTAAGACAACAAACACAGCTAAGCTACTCAGACCTCTAAACTAGTGTAGTATCTTTTCTTGAGTCAAATACACTGATACATTACCCACGGACAGCTATCCTGAGCAACACTTTAGGGAACATTTCTGGCTGTAGGTTTAAATAATTCAGGCAAATATATACAATTATTACTTACATTAAGGAAGATTTGTTCATATTTTCCGAATGTGGATAATAAGCTCTTGATAAAGAGCCTCGATTTTTTCCAAATTTGGGAAATTTTTTGATTACAGGGGGCAGATTTTAAAAAAAGAAGAAAGAAAAGGTAAATTTACACATTTATATATTTCAATGTTCCAAGGGTACACTGTGCCTGGCTTTTGGTTATAATGTCCCTTTTTAGTATTAGTTAACCCATTCCATCAGCCAGGGTTAAGTGCTTCTGAGGAGTTGCTGTCCAATGTGGACTGTCATCTTACGTTTTTTTTCGCCTGGCAATATCCTGTTCAAGTTGAGCACCATGTTTGCCCTTGAACATTTTCTCCGCCTCCTGACGTTCCTAAGACGATACCACACAGTACTACGTGAAAACAGTCATTAATTACATGCTCAACTTTTCCTTGGGGGGGAGATAGTGGACAATTTACAGAGTCTCTCTGGAATGTTTAAGGAGACATTATCTTCAGAGTGGAAGAGGAGTTCACATTATCAATGAACACTGTAATGCGTTATGGGTCAACTTGTAAAATATGGCCAGAATTCAAAGGTATCGCAAGAAAAATTTCGGGCAGCATCGAATCCGATTAACTGTCAAATGCTACATAGCTGTGAAGCTAGTGCCCCTATAGCTGACTGTATTATGAGGTAATTTACGGCTGCAATGATGACTATAACATAAGGGATGAAAAAACAAGGAAGGTAATGAGGTGGCACAGAAGCAAGAGAGAGAGCATTAGCAGTGGTAAAAAAATTAATATAAAATGCGTCCAAATGTAAAGTGCGTTATAAATTTAATGTATTATTATTATTAAAAATGATATGCTCCATTCCCAGCGAGGCGGTTCCTGTACAATTGCTAAATTTAGAACCAGTTCTGTCCACCGTGGAAAAACTGGCCCTTGCCAATGAAAACAAACTGTAACAGCAGGAGACAAAGGTTATAAACCAATCACAAGATCAATAGAACCTGCTAGATTTTATTTTCCACGTTTCATCTTGTTGAAATCAGTAGCTATGATTGTTTGGGTAATGTTAGCTGACGAGCAGTTAGCCTGTAACTAACACCTGCAGTCTACCTGCCAACACGACCAGTGTCTCTCCAATGTCAGTTTACTTAATTTCACATTAAGTTAATATTGTATAAGGTGTGATGAATAGATTAGCTTGTCAAAGTGTTGCTCTCTTTTTTCGTGTCTATAGAGTTGAAGCCATCACCACAAAAAAAGAATTACCAATAAAGAGAAGCTGTATGGCTGTGGCGGTCAAAAGACATACTCATGCAGCACAGCTGGAGACCATTCTAAAGTCTAAATATTAATCATTACATTTTTTATTTATTGCACACATTTACACAGAGGTGTACACTTTCGTATCGATCCTGGTCACATCATACAAGTTGCCCATTAATAGTTTAATCTACCATACCACTCTTTATGCTCATTCACATCTCATGCCAGGCATTCGAATACTTAAATTTTCCGGATGACCACTCAAAATCCCTGTATCTCACATAACTACAAATCTATATTGGACTTTAAAACATTGCCCAGTGTGCCCTCTCACTTACCTTAAGCTTAACCTTCTGGAAGTCCAGCACGCGGATCTGTGGGATTTTGTTGATGACATAGAGCCTGTAATGTTTCTTGTTTGTCACTGGATTTCTCAGCAAGCTGCAAATTCAGTGTATGATCATAATTCAGATGGGTACAACTTAGTTAGATAAAAACAGTCGTCGTTCATCTTTTCAATATTTATGTTTCAAACCTGAGGAGAGTTAAAGTCTTCACTGTCGCCAGAGGATCCAAATCACCCTACACATGAAAAAGACAAGTTATTTAAAAATCACGTGCTACTCTTAAAATGATATACACAAGTCTTACATTATGGTATAAAACATATTCACAAGGAATTCAAGAATACATTTTTTGTAATATAAATGAAACATTCTACAGCTGATCTTAATTTTTTTTTATGCTGGCAGAAAGAGGTCAGTAACTTTTTTGTTACTGACCTCGTACTTGTACTGTACTAATTTTTACAAAAAGCACCTTAATGTGGTAAGACAATAACTATCACAAAAGTTGTGTTTCGTGATAGTTATTATTAAGTTAAGTTATGTAGTGAGCTGCATGCAAGGGTTCCATTTCTAAAACTCTGTAGGATTCACATCATAATGATGCGTACTGACCAAACACATTAAGTATGTGCTTACAAAAATATTCAAATTTATTAAAACAGCGAGCAGGCACATCCATTGCTAATTTCCCTTAATAATTCACGACCCACTCAAAATGTGGCCCAGCATGTACAAGCTTCATGCAACGTCAAGGATTTCAGGTTAACCCCATGATGAGTTAATCATGGCCAAGGCAGAAAATGACTACAAAAAAAACTGCACCCAATTTGAAAACAAAACTTTTCTAGGAGAGGTGTAAACACGAACCAAGATGCTGTTTGGAAGAACTGAGAGTTGAGGTAAGAGGCAAATTCTCTGAATGCTACTACTCGGGACAGTCAGACTGTGGCTGTAATAATAATAATAATAATAATAATAATAATAATACCAGAGAAGCGGATCGGTGGATTCGCACCCACTACCTTCTTCGGATCCACCTCCTTCTTCAGAGGTGGATTCCAACACACTCAACCTATTAACCAATATTACAAATAAAATTCCCAAAGCATTAAATATTTCATGAAAAGTAACCAAAGACTACAGTATGTTCAAAACAGTGCTGCAAGGATCCTGACGAGAGTTCGTAAACACGAACACAAAACCCCCGTTTCTTCATTCCCTTCATTGGCTTCCAATCTCCACATGGATTGATTATAAGATCTCCCTCCTCACTCACCAGTGCATCCATGGCAACGCACCCCCCTACCTGAAAGATCTACTCACCCAACTGACCTCAACACGATCCCTCCGTTTTACCCACTCATGCCGCCTCCTCCTTCCCCGGACTAAGCTCAGCACCATGGGTGATCGGGCCTTCGGTTCTGCTGCCCCTGGTCTGTGGAATGCCCTCCCTGACCATCTGAGGGCTCCACAGACGACTGACACATTTAAAAAAGGACTTAAAACTTTCCTTTTTAGCAGAACCTATAACTTTAATTAAAATTGCTTCTTTTGGTCAGGTTTTTATAGTTATTTTATTTTTTTATTGATGCTTTTATCTGCTTTTACTTTGTAGCACTTTGAGATTTGATCCAAATGTAAAGTGCATTATAAATTAAATGTATTATTATTACAATCGTATTTTATTTTGTTATTACTATTACTCCTGAACAGAGCAAAAATGATTAAATTTTTAAGAAATTGAAGAGCACGCAATATAATAATAATAGCATTATTTCTAATTTGATTAATCGCCATTCTACGATATGATAATCGATTACTAAAATAATCGACTACTGCAGCCCTAAATAAATCAGTGTGTATTTCAAACATCTCTGATTATTAATGGTGAAATGTTTTTTTTTGCAAATTAACTCTTCAAAAATCATAAGCGAGAGCTTATATTTGAGATTCGTTTATACAATCTTTTTTTCAACCATTGCCATCAGAATTGTACTTTCCCCATATTCCATTGTCCGTTTCTCCAAGACCACACACCACACACTTTCCCATTGAAAGATTGATCAACAAAGACTACAGGACTACAAAGACTACATGGTAATTTTGCACCCCACAACTTAAAAAGCACTGCACAGTGCCATCACACTAAATTATTTCAGAAAAATTTATATTGTACTCAACATTTGATCAAAATCAAGATTATGGTCAAAAAGATCATGAAATAAAAATATTAAGATAACAAAATTTTAGATGGTTATGATTATACCGAAATGTACTCACCAACTCCTGAAGGTTGTTGCTTGTGAGAACCAGTTCCCTCAAATTTGGCAGTGAACGCTCCAAATTCTCACCTATGCGACTGGAGGAACATTTCATATGGTTATAACCATGCAGCATGTACTAGTTGGCAAGGATGCTGTGACCAAGTCAAACAAAGGCAGCTGAACACGGTTGACTGACAGTATCAGGTAGCCCTTACCAAATGTAAAAAGGATTTAGGATTCATCTTATATGTTTGACTTAGTCAATGTTTGGTATATTTTGTAAAGCTTTTGTAAAAAAACTAATTTCTCTAACCGTTTGGTTAAGTGATGGCCAAATACAGTGTTGGGTTTAGAAGACCGATAGTGATTGAATATAATGCCGAGTGCCAAACAGCAGTGTCTTGTAATACTAATAATAATTTTATATATTGTTACATAACACGGAAGAGTCTAGACATGATATTATCATTCGAAATTAGCACCTTTCATACTGTTATAATAAGCAATGAGTGTAGGGCTGGGTGATTAATCAGAAGATCATAATCTCAATTCCGACAGACGCATGATCTCATTTCTCAAGTTCAGCAATTCGTCAGCATTTCAATTTATAACGTAAGCTGCAGCAAAACTCAGTAGTTTAGATGTTACGACCAGCACGCCCTTGACTTTAATGGTGTGGTCTTATTGGTGTTGTGTATCTGTGCCGTAGGGGATTACAGGAAAAGGGAAGTGTCTACTTAGTTTTAGCTTAAGCTAAGCCAAGCGCTAATTTGGGGCTTACTAAGATGTGAACAGAATAACCGGAGAGCTAAAATCGCTTAGCAAAAGCCAATGTTTGACATAAAGAGGGACTGAACGAGGCTTACCAAGTTTTTTTTCACTGCGAAATGTATACAATTGGTTTAATAAACACTCTGCAGGGATGAGGGATTAATGTGAACAGGTCAAAATACATACACACTACACAATGTGTTACTTCCACTGTAATCCTTCAAAATAAGAGCATTTAAAGTACATTACTCACTATGATTTTAAAACTTTAAAGAAAAAGAAAAAACGGAATCAGCATCAGCCGGTCAGACTTCATAAACTTGCAATAAGTGCACAACTAGAAATGATGTTCTAGTTCAAGCCAGGCTATGTCACGTCATGGAGAGCCAAAGTCTAGTTCACTTATGATAGCTGATTTAACATGATGGTTACAAAATATCTTAGTGAAAACCCTGGGTTACAGTTATTAAAAACAATTGTAAGTGTTTTGTACTTGACGGGTTGTGCTGCATTCACGGGCTCAATGGTCTATGTTTTGCATTTTTTTCCTTATGGCTTGGACATGTCATTTGCCAAAGCTAATGTTGATCGGCTTAGGACTAGTTTTTTAATAAACAAAACCTGAAAACGAAAAAAAAAGCGCTTTGGAAGGCTCCGTCTCTAGTATCTTGGACTTGGACATAAATATGCATCAGGGCTGCACTGTAGTCTGCAGAAAGCTGAGGGACTTAATTAACCCTTTAGTGCCTGCATACTGCATACACTTGTTAAACATGGACAGCTCTTTGTAAATTCGAATTTCTCATGTCCATAACAAACTGCAATATGATGTAAAACAAATGATAAAATCGATGAGAGAATCACATTATATATTCTAAGCAAAGTAAATCAGAGATTCTCATTTTCGCTCATAGTCAACAACGAATCATTATTTTAAAAATATAAACACATGAAGTCAACAAGAAATTGACAACAATCCAGACAGGTATTTAAAGTTATAATTGATAGAATTTGGGAATATAATGTGGAAAATAATAAGGAATATTGTTTGATACATTTTTTATGCATCAAACTGAATTTACTGACTGGCATATGCATTATTGCAACCCACTGTACATATGCTTGTGATTTTTTGTGCAGAATCACTAGCACACAGAAAAGTAGATGGTGTTGCAGCTATAACTTACCAAATCCTGTTGTTGTTCATTAGCAATGTTTTCAATCTTTTGAGCAGAGGGAACCCATCCAGCTTTCTGATTTCATTATCAGATAAATCCATTGTGTCAAACTGGTCCAGAGTGGCTCCAAGATTTTCAAGCACTGGTATTTTATACCCTGTGAGATAGAAAGACATTAAAGTTGAAACGGAACTTTTGTGTCCTTAAAAACCATTGTCCTGTGTTTATCATCCTGATGTTTGGGATCAGGATGATAAGAATGGCAAGGATAAGTAACTAACAAACTTTTAAAGAAAATAGCTTGAAATGTTTTTTTTTAAATAAAAATTGTGAAAAGTCATAATTTGTTCGATTGTATTAATCTTTCCTTTATTTATCACATTACACAGTACATACAACGTCCTGACATTTATCACTGCATTTAGCCCATCCCAAAGGGAGTAGTGGGCGGCCACTGTTCAGCTACCAGTGAGCTGGACTCAGAAACCTTGCTCGAACCCTGGTCTCCCGGTTGGGGAAACAACTTCTCTACCCGCCGCTCTACCCCCAGCCACCCCTAAATACAACCTAAAGTCATGCATGATACTACATCAATAAAAAGATCAATGATGTTGAACTGAGGGGTTCAACATCATTTGACCCATCCCTGCTCCCTTTTGTAATGAAATTCCTGAATCAGAGGCCCCTGTGGAATGAGATGTGAATGCTACAGATTAAGCACAGATCAACATTGGGTTTTTGGAAACATTCGGGACATCCATTTACACACTCCAAAGAGCATCAAGACACAGGTTGACAACGAAGAAAGGACAGATCTAAACCGGCCAGGATGGGGATCAGTTCTACTGTACACAGATATGCTGCAGGTCTGTGTTGGTCAAAAGAAACCCCTTTCAACCACGCTATTATGTGACAAACACTAATGGGTTTAGATGATAAGTTCCCGGCACTTTTTTAAATGTGGTAAAAGCATACTAGCCTTTGAGCTGCAACAACTGATCCTCAGACAATAATATGGCTTTGTACAGTATTTGGAAGAAAGATTAAGTGTGAAGCAAAATAATATTAAAACTGCAAGCAGTATTGTGCAGGCCCTCGCAATATTTGACCATTGGGCTGTACCCAATATGCAAATATTGTCACATGGACAATGAATATTGTCATATGGATGTCTTCAGGACAGGACTCTGACCACCATGTGAGGTTTGGACAGATTGAGCAATGGAAAATTATATAATGATGATATATAATGTTTTATTGCTGAGTTTCATGCTGCCCTGACAAAACCTTTCAAGTTATGGAAAACTTTTGATAACTCTTCATCCTGAATGATTTGAAATTAGTTTCAACAAATTTCCTATTGACCCAATCAAATCCCTAGGACAAGTTTGTTCAAATTCATCATTCGAATATTGCAACAGAATTGATGCAAAATTCAAAATAGCAGGCTTCTGGTTTACTTCAGGTCTTAGCTCCAAGCTACATTAGATGTTCTGTGGGATCATACAATAAGGGCTAGCATCGTTCCCCATCCACATTCATGGGCTTTGGAAGCCTATGACCCTGTCGCTGGTTCTCGGTCTTTCCCCAATTTTCTTCCTGCCTCAAACAAAACTTCAGGGCAACATGTCCACTCACTGACTTATAACAATGATAATCGGAAAATGAATGACATCCACCTCAATTGTCGGTGGATATAATAATACGGCTTCCCGTTGTGTTTTCCTAAAGTAGAATATATCTGCTTTTGTTTAGTATTTTAATGCTGATGTGGAGCTGGTACAGCGTTTGTTTTTTAGCTTTGTACGCTGCCATATAGTTATGTGATTGTGTTGGGGTGTCTGGTACATTAACTGGAAATCCTTATTTTCAGACACTATCACTGTAAAGCCAATCACCCATATGAGCAGATTTCCAGTTACTTTGTATTCAACCGACATGGATTACCATTGCCTGGATGAATGAGAATCTACGCAACTACACATGTTGGAAATAATATCGTAGGCAGAATCTTTTTTGTGATAGCAGTAACAAAAATAAGGACAGACGACGGATCAAACAAAATAAAATCACCAAACAATTTTAAAATCTGTCTTTAGACAGTTTTCTGTCACGCATGTTTATGGTGGTCCATGGGTAAATTAATAGAAACTCATCCCGGTACATCCGGACACACATACCAGTGTCAAAAATGAGAAACGTTTTAAGTGAAAACGAAGTCCTCAGAGAGGGCTGGATTGATAAACAATATTTAAATCATGTATTCTTCATGCAATAATGACTCTAACAGTGCACAATTCTCAGTGTCGCATTTGAATATCGCACACCCGTATTTGTACAAGAAATTTATTTCACCGATTTGGGTTAACGTACTGTATTTTCAATCTTTACCAAAGCAATCTGGAAAACAGTAGAAAAGTTGGTACACGGGTAACAATTTTGTTTTTTGTGAAACAAAGAGGAGAACCTCTTATTTCTTTGGTCTTGAAATACACCTGGTAACTCATAGATATACCATTGATGGTACGGCAGTAAAGGGTTGGTTTCGTTGAATGCATATTGTCTTAACAATTAGGTTGATGTTACCCATTTGATACATGCACAATACCAATGGCTAAATAATTAATTTACATTACTTTCCCTTTGATGCTCAGCCCCATTCTTTGCAAATGTCTATATTTACCATCGTTAGCAGGCGATGCTAACAATGGCTAGCCCTCGCGCTCATTGAGAAATGCCACAATGAACTCGCATGTAAGTCTATCAGTGTATCTAGAGAATCACTTAATACAGGCAATGAGCAGGAGCACTCATATACTAATTCTATTGTGCTTCTATCACTTTTACCAGATCTTAGAGAGCAATTGATGATAGTAAGTATTGCAATTAGCAGTTAGCTTACTTTCGCATGTTGTAGCCAAACGCTAATCCCTGTAAGGCCTGAGTAATTTAGAACAAATGACCAATTCAAACGTAACGTTAACGAACCTCGTAAATCCAACTCTCTGTCTCTCACTGGGTTGGTGTATTGAGCAGCCTGCTCAATCAGCTCAGCAGATAATTTTACCATATCGAGTCGAAAATCCGGCGTTAATACGTGTATTTGTTTTGTGCCTAAACGTGCTGCGCTGGGCAATTCCTCATATGGCGACGCTCCCCGGAAGCACTTCTTTTCAACTCGTTTACCTTGCGACGGCGAATTAAAACATGTCGAGCATTTTTGCCACCTACTGTCGTGATACATTATCGTTCTTATATCCTTGTTAATAGTCATGTTATGTAAATAGTCAAAGACATGCTTAAAACATATGTTGACGCCAAGCTTTCACTACAGATAAAAAAAAATATTATCACATTATAACGTGAGAACTTTCCACGTTATTATCTAATTGGGCTACATTTCTATGACGTTAAAGTCCCGCTTGGATGAGGAACAGTTATAAGAAACTGAACAAAACTAATTTCTGAGCTTTGATCCAGTCCCGACATATATTTCGGTGCAGGCAAAGAAGGATTCTAAAGTTGAAAAGTACTATGGAAGATATTATGATCGGTATGCAAGGACTACTTTTCAACATTTAGCTTTATAGAGGTAAGATTTGTCCGATCCTTTGTAGGACATTATTATATCCCCGAAAACTCAGGGATATTACACAATCTTCAAACTATTTCATGGATTATGTTCAAATTCTATACTTCATAGACTATTTTTGTGAGGAAGAACTGGATTGAATTTGGGAGTAGTCGTTTGTAAATTTCCTTCAATAGCGGTAGCTTTATCTCCAATGCCATGATTTCTCAACTATTGGTCTAATTTAGCCCAAAGCTGGTGCATATGAATCCACTCGAGGAGATCCATCTTGTATATATTGTATCTTACTATAATAGTTCATATTTTACACACTAGGGTTCGCTTTTTATGGAAAAAAACGTTCTTGCAAATACCTTCCATTAACTAAATAAAAAAAAATAGATACTTTATCCCAAGGGAAATCACAGTTTCTCTGCAGTTGACCCAACCATGACAATGTAGTGTGCAGGTCCTTTGAAGCACACAGGAAGCAAATTCGGTTAAGGTCTCAAAGACCCTATGAAATGTAGACCTGCAGGGGCATGAACTGGCTATCTTCTACTCCTTTGATTAGGACATGGCCACTCTACCCACTGAGCTATAGTGGCTACAGCTGCCCTCAGGCTGATCTAGTCAAATTTTGATGGATATGAATTGACTCGAGGAAATCTATAATATTTTACTCCAAAAGTTCTGCATTTTACTAATATTTCTTCACTAACATTCTCTACGAAAAACTGTTTTTTGGACATAAGTTCTCATTTAATTTTAGGAGGTCATTGAGGGGGATTGTTTGTAGAATGTAGGGGAGTAGTTGTGGGTATATAGAGAATACAGAAGTGGGATCAGCACACAGGCTTGTGGGGAGCCGCTGCTGACTGTTGGGGTGCAGGAAAGGTGGGGACTGAGGCTGACAGATTGTGGTCTGTTTGTGAGGAAGTCCCTTATCCAGGCACAAGTGGGGAGAGGTGTAGGTCAGCCAGTATGCTGACTAATATATCATTCGGTCGTGTCCAGGCAATTTTTTTCTTCAATGTCACCAGATGGGCTCTGTAAAAAATCCCTCAGTAAAGCTGAGACTGTATAATTGTAAAACTAAAACTGAAGAAATCATTGCCCCCCATCATCATATTAATTGTTGCGTGATACAATATATTTTCTGGAGTTGGAGAAGATCAAACTTTCCAAACATAGCTGCATAGACAAATTTTACAGTCACTGACGGCGTTTGATCACATATGTTAAGAGTCGGACCTCCATCTCGCCGGACTAACAAGATGCTGTGGTTAAATTCTTTACTTTGACAAGACGCAATGTGGTCTGTCAAAGAAATTTTTTTTCGAACAAGAGCAAAAGGGGTCACCACCCAAAAGCGATATGTTTAGCTCCGTGTCGGAGTCCTAGGAATATTGAAGGCTGGGTCAATATGCAGATGTACCTGGGCATGATCTGACAGTACGATAGAATCTATACGACAGGCCTGGAGTGTGTGTATGAATTGATTTGGAATAAAAAAGCTATTGAAAGTATGGAGTATAAATTATGGGCATGAAAGTAATATATATATAATCACTTCAGGATTTAGCTGCCGCCACATGTCAACGAGTCAGAACATAAGTTGTTTAGAACTGGAATTGTTCTCAGGTTTGGTTTATATGAAAATGACAGAAGTCTACCTTCCATCAAACCTGTCAACTCGACCAATCAGAAGCTTCATGTCACCAGACGCCCCGCTGCAAAGAGTAAGTAGGGATAAACCCGCTCTAATGGGTAAGTCTAACCCCGTCCCCCTCATCCAATCACCGCCTGCCACTTCATCAAAGCAAATTACAAGACAGACGCTTAATTCCTGCCTCCCCATTTTGAAATATTTACGCCTTCCTCCATTTAGACTGCCATGAACAGAAGTGTCTCCCATATTTGCTCATTCAAATACAAATATGAATCCTACCAAAAAAGATTTTGGAGTGCACCTCTAAAATAGCTGATTAAGTCATAATCAATATTTATAAATTATATTGGAGAACATTTTTTTTGTATTAGAATAGCATTACGTTAATAATAGTCTCAGACCGAATTGATTGTAACTGGGAGGGCTCCTAAATAAGGAGGAGCAGCGTGAGTGGACACCTGTTGCTTTGGTCTTGACCTCCTACCTGATGAAGACCATGAAGAGGGTTCTACGTTCAACCTTTCGACCTCTGGTGAGCTCCCACCAGGATCAACTCCAGTTTATCAGCTAGGCGTTTGAGGGGAAGACGTGGTCATTTACCTGCTAAACCGATCCCTCTCTCATCTGGAGAACGCTAGAAACACTGTGAGGGTCATGTTTCTTTGACTTTTCCAGTGCTTTCAACACAATACAGCCTCCACTGCTGAGAGGGAAACTGGAAGAGGTACTTGTTGACTGCCACCTGGCTGCACCAACTACCAACTACCTCACTGACAGACAATGGTACATCAGGCTGAAGAACTGTGTTTCTGTTGTGGTGGCCTGCAGGACGGGAGCTCCACAGGGGACAATGCTCTCCCCTTTTTTTTTTAAATTATACACTTCTGACTTCAGGCACAGCACGACTCACTGCCATCTCCAGTAGTTTTCCGATGACTCAGCAATCGTCGAAAATATATCAGAAGGTAACAATCTGGAGTACCGGAACACCATTAAGGACTTTGTGGACTGGTGTGAGGTCAATCACCTTCAGATGAACACCTGCAAAACGAAGGAGCCGGTGATTGACATCCATAGGAGGTCCTCACAAAATCCACCGTTGAACATCCAGGGTTTGGAGATTGAACAGGTGAACTAATACCTGAGTGTTCAACTCAAAAAATATACTGGACTGCACGGACAACAAAGATATCCTGTACAAGAAGGGCCAAGGTCATCTCCACTAGCTGAAGAGAGGTCCTTCGGACTGTGCAGGACTGTGTCTGCCTGGGTTTGACCCTGGGAAATCCAGTATCCTCCCACAGTCCAAAAACAAACAATATTGGTGACACTAAAATTGTCCATAGGAGTAAGTTAGTGTGAGTGGTTGTATGTCTCTATTTGTCGGCCCTGTGATGAAACGGCGACCCATTCTTGGTGGACCCCACCTCTCGCTCTATGTCAGCTGGGAAAGGCCCCCGCGACCCTGAACAGGATAAGCTGCTGATAATGAATACAGCTACATGGTGTGGAGGTCTCCACACAGATCTCTCCCTCTCCCTGACACTGGCTAGCCCTGCCCAGTAGTGATGCCGCCACAGAAAGGTTTATGGGCGTTATAGTAATCTCATCACTTGAAAGGCGACTCAATGTCCATCCATGGACCTGTAAAGCGGTGCAGTCCAAGCAGAGATAGGGCTCTCTAATACTCAAATTCAGAACTGCCATCTTCCTTCCCTGTGCGGCAGTCGGTCACCTTCCTGGTTGAATCCCCATGGCACACTGCCAGACCCCTCCATTCAATCCTAAACATTTCATGAGTTGCAAGGTTTTGCGGTCCATTACTTTTTCTTGTCTGTGTTGGTTCTCATTCATCCAGTTTGACTCCAAAGCAACTGGACTTCTGTTTTGGCTTGAAGACGTTTCACCTGTAATAACCAGTAGGTGTTGGTACATAGAAATTTGTTTGCAGTTGGTTGTGCATAACTAACCATGGGTCATTCCAAAAAATTAAAAAGTAACCTTTTTCCAGGTGTGGATGATGGCGAAACCGTCTTGGGAGAAACGTTAAAACTGCCTTGTATGGTGGATGATAGGTGATGGCGTAGACACAAACCTCTGTTTAGAGAGGGCAGCTCCAGCTTAATATAGATGGCTTCCTTAACTCCTCTATCAAAACATATATCATCTCTGTCCAAGGAAGGAAAGATCAATAAATGGTCTTTTTTTCAAACATTATATAGATTTTTTTTAATTTTTAGCTAATGAAAACAGTTATGAATATTATATTCAATTAAAGATAAACCTAGATTTTACTCAAAATGTATATGACAACATAGAGATATACTCATGTGATGATAATTGTGTCTCTGAGTGAAAAATTAGTTTCTGTTTAGAAATTTATGTCAAAATACTTTTGAAGGTCTTCAAATAAATACTTACTGAATTAACGATACTAGTGCATTTATGTGCAGATATTTTCGTGTAAATACATATAATTTTAAAGGAAACACAATCATGTAAATGCACTTGTGCCTTTAGATAAAGGTCTATTCATATAAAGATACTTGAGTCTTTAAGACATACTCATTTATTTGAAGTGATGAGAGAAAATGCAGATGGTATAAGCGTGGATCACAGACTACCTCACCAACAGGCCACAGTACATGAAACTGCATGACTGTCTGAGTTAGTAATATGTAGCAAGGGAAAACCGCAAGGGACCATTCTGTCCCCAGTCCTCTTCACACCCTAAACTTAAAATACAACACCATGACCTATCATATTCTGAATTCTCACCACTTCCATTGTAGGCTGCATCTTTTAAGAAATAGAGGGCAAATAAAGAGGACGATCCAGGACTGCACCAACTGGTGTGAAAAGAACCACCAGTACTTAGTGCGAACAAAACCAAGGAGATGGTGGTTGATTTTCGAAGGAAGCTCTCCAATCCTTCACCGGCTTGAGCACATTATTAAAACGCTTTTAAGACTCCCTGGTGGTGTCCACTATCCCTTATGCTGTTGTCTGTTGGGGAGGGGGAAATGACAGTGAGGGACAAAAACAAACTGAACAAGTTGATCCGGAATACAAGCTCCGAGGGCTCCCTCTGGACTGTTAAGAGTGTGGCTGTGGCTAAAACTGACTTTTATTGTGAATAATGTACCTCATCCCCTCTATGAAACATCGAGTTAAGTTAAGAGTTCTTTCAGTAATAGACTTAAACAGTCACTCTGTTCAAAAGAGCAGTTTTGGAATTTCTTTTTTTGTACCTTGTGCAAATAAGATTGTACAATCACCTACGTTAATGTGTGATAACTCTGTTTTAGTTAGCTCCAAAACTGTGCAATAATGGGGTATTTGATTTGACACTTGATGTATATGTATAATATATTAAGTATACTTACCTAATATATGTACATGCATGTGCATTTTAGGCTAACATGGTAATAAGAAATATTACGTTATAAGCTCTTTCATACTTGAAGGTTTTTTTCTCTTACAGTTCAGTACTTTACTAATGTAGTGACATCTTGGAATTTCCTGATACATCTTTAAAGATCTTCAGTCACTACAAATATCTATCTATCTATAAGTATCCATTTATATAGATACTAATTTGTTCAACTAAAACTATTATCCTGTATAGATACTTGTTATTTTGTATTCATATAAGAAATTAATATATTTAAGTAAAAACATACTCAAATAAAGATGCACAAAAAATCCAACAAGCCTGGTCCAGCAAACCTATACTGTCCGGTGGACGACCTGAAGGCAGGGCCGGAACCAGGCAACACCAGAGTGACCACTCTGGTGTTCGAGGAGGCGGGCGCCTGTGGAAGCGAACCCGGTCACGAGGAGGAGGGGGTCGCCCGTGGAGGCGAATCCGGTCACGAGGAGGAGGGGGTCGCCCGTGGAGGCGAACCCGGTCACGAGGCCGCCGGCAGTGGAGGTGGACAGAGCCTTTAGGGGGCCGAGCCGGAGGCCAGCGGGCAAGATGGCGAAGGAGAGACTTCTCTGGTGGCCTGTGGCGAGGTGTCTCTAGGAGCCGACAATGACGAAACCTCTCTGGGATCTCTGGCTGACATTGGGGGGAGTCCAACCAGAAACCAGGGGCAGCTAAGGGCTCTGAGTCAGGGTCTCGGTAACAGTGGCACACGGAGCTAGAGTCAGGGTCAACATCTGGGAATGGAGCACTGGAACGCAAAGTCCGCGAGGACGTCACTGAGGAAGTCGGAAGAGGAGTCACGGGGGGAGGAGTCACGGGGGGAGGAGTCACGGGGGGAGGCGTCACGGGGGGAGGCGTCACGGGGGGAGGCGTCACGGGGGGAGGCGTCACGGGGGGAGGCGGGTGAGGAGCCGGGAGAGGGATCACGAGAGGAGGCGGGTGAGGAGCCGGGAGAGGGATCACGAGAGGAGGTGGGTGAGGAGCCGGGAGCCGGGAGAGGGATCACGGGAGCAGTCGGGAGAGGAGACGGGAGAGGGATCACGGGAGCGCTCGGAACGGGAGCTTTGGAAACGCTCGGAACGGGAGCCTTGGAAACACTCGGAACGGGAGCCTTGGAAACACTCGGAACGGGAGCCTTGGAAACACTCGGAACGGGAGCCTTGGAAACACTCGGAACGGGAGCCTTGGAAACACTCGGAACGGGAGCCTTGGAAACACTCGGAACGGGAGCCTTGATCACCAAATTCACGAACACTCCATCCTGATCCTCCACGGCGCTAGGCAGCGCGTCCTCCACGGCGCTGGGCAGCGGATCCTCCACGGCGCTGGGCAGCGGATCCTCCACGGCGCTGGGCAGCGGATCCTCCACGGCGCTGGGCAGCGGTGAGGACGAAGAGCTGGGCAGCTGTGAGGACAGAGAGCTGGGCAGTGGTGAGGACGGAGAGCTGGGCAGCGGTGAGGACGGAGAGCTGGGCAGCGCTGAAGGTCGGCGCCGGCCTCGTCTCTTTTTGGGGACCGGTCTTATTGCCAGCCGGGTTCCCTCAAAACGAGAGCCCCAATCAGCATCAGCCACCGGGACCCTACCGGTTCCCTCAGGCGATGATGGGGGCTGAGGGTTAGTAGGTAGGAGGCCCGCGGACTCCGGAGCCGCAGCAGAAAGAGGACCAGCCGACTGGTGGCTAGCAAACACAGGGGCTGGAGCCGGAGAAAAACCAACAGGCCGGGGCCGAGACCATGCCGGCAGCGAGTCCGGGTTCTCCACGAAGGTCCTGATCCACTCTGGCAGGAAATCCCACAGCCAGGGTTGGGCAGCGACCTTCCGGCGAGCGATGCGGAGAGCGGCCTGCTGTACTTCCTTTTGAGGACTTTTCACCCACTCCGCATGGATGCAGATGAGGGTGTAAGTCAACTCATTAATCTCAATGTCCAGTGGTGCGTCCGCTGGGTCCATTCTAGCCAGTTCGTTCTGTTATGCAGTTCTGTGGGGTTTTTTCCCGGACCCAAATGCAGACGCATAAACAAAGCTCTGTTGTCAAATATATTTATTCCTCCGCGACACAAGGAACAGACAGGGACAGAAAAACTGGAGGTTACTTACAGTACACTGGGAGGGGTTGGAACACGTGACGACAAGAGGACATCATGCAACGAACTGGCCCAGAAGGGAAGGTAAGGACAGACTTTATACACAGACATAACGAGACAATGAGACACAGCTGGAGGGGAAACACAGGTGAGCATGATCACCAATCACAAGACAGACACAGAGGGAGAAAGGAACACAGAGGCGTGACAGTAATCAGTAAGCATCAAGCATGTCACAGCAGCAGATCCAGCCACCATCCACATGACCCAATGTTAGGATATGATTAATTGAAAGGTTTATTGTGAGGGTTAGATGAGCCCGTTACCATAGCAGAGCTATTGAAGAGGCAATATTAAAGACCTATACAACATTAGGCAGCTGGTTTTGAGGATGTGTCTTGTTCATTCGGAAAACAGAACAAAAATTGTAATTCCATACAAAAGTATTTACAGTTTTAATGTCATTCCACTCTAAGACAGTTACTATTGAACTGCTGTTCTTTGAATAAGATATAGGCTCTACTGAGGCTCACAAGTTCCCACCTTAAATTAGGTAATAAGATGTTGATTACTGAAGGAGGCTCTTGTCATGCTGATGAAGTTGCTGACTTCCAACTGGTGATACATATGGTTACCGGTGAATGATTTTATGTGGGAATGTGAAACAAATGCACAATAAAAATACATTTGAAGATAATTAATTCATATATATATATATCTTAATTGATAATTTTATTATACAGGACTGACATATGTGTAACCATTACACAGGTGTATTTATGTTGGTTGCATTTTTTATTTCAGTACAAACGTCCACAAAGAACTTAAAAGTCACGGCGCTTCATTACTTCACAAGCCCATGCCATAATATATCTGTTGTACAGTTAAAACAAGCAAACCATACCAAGTCATATGCATATGCAGTGAATGTGTGGTACAAGTGTTAAATGTGTGCTCCAATGGTTTCCTATATACAATGTCCATACAGAGTATGTACAATAAATATATAATAATAATAATAATAATAATTTTATTTATAATGCACTTTGCATTTGGGTCAAATCTCAAAGTGCTGCAAGGTAAAAGCAGATAAAAACATCAATAAAATAAATAAAATAAATAATAATAAAAAAAATATGAGCAAAGAGCAGCAATATTAATTAAAAGTTATAGGTACTGCTAAAAGGGAAAGTTTTAAGTGCTTTTTTAAATTCAGTCGTCTGTGGAGCCCTCAGATGGTCAGGGAGGGCATTCCACAGACGAGGGGCAGCAGAACAGAAGGTCCGATCACCCATAGCGCTCAGCTTAGTCGGGGGAGAAGGAGGCAGTTTGAGTGGGTAGGTCGGAGGGACCGTGTTGAGATTAGTAAGTTGAGTAGTTCTTACAGGTAAGGGGGTGCATTGCCATGGATACGGATATGGAATGAGGAGGGAAACCTTATAATCAAACCTGGCGGAGACGGGAAGCCAATGAAGTGAATGGAGAAAGGGGGTGATTGTGTTTGTGTTTATGCACTCATTGTCAATCATTAGATTCCTTGCAGAACTATATATATATTTTATATATATGTATATTAAAAAAAACCATACAAAACACTTAACTACTGCTACAGACAAAAATAAAATGCAGAAGTTGGTCATTTGAAACTCAACTTTTAAAAGGGATTTAGGGGTGACTTAGGGACGGAATAAATACAAGAGTTAAACAAATCAAATCTAAGCTTATCAAATGAGCCAGAGGTCAGGATAAAACAAAGTAAATAGTAATATCCACAGGTTCTCTTTTTAATCCATTTTTTCAAACAAAGCAGAGCATAATACCACTCAAATTTTAAATCGGTTCCACATCACAATGACCTGCAAAGAAAGTATGATACAAAAACTTTATACATGTGTTTGACTGGCTACCTCGCATTTTAAGTATTTGCTCCCTCTTGATGTAAAGGTAATGCACCTGTACCATAAATTGGCAAATAAATACTATGGCTGACATCACTGAGGTCCATTAAAGAAATTGCTACAAGTAACAACCACACTGGAAAAACATGAACCTGAAAATTATCAAAATACAAGGGAAAAATTGCATACCTCTTTATTTAGGCTATGATTAAATTGTGAACTCGCCAATTAAACTCCTGCGTTCATAAAAAAGTACTTTTTAATAATACATGTATATTATGGACATGGAACCTGGATGGTTCCATGTCCATCCAGGACATAGTATAACAATTAACAATTAGAGTAGGGCAATGTCTCAGCCCTTTATATCTTTTTGTTCATTATCTACAGATAACAAGCTCCCCGGGGAGCTATGCATACACAGTCATAGTTTAATATTCGGTTTCAACAATCAACAATCATAATTTTTTATAATGCTATTCACATTATATATATATATCAAAAAAACAATATGGTCAATAAAATTATTGGACTGAGACTCACATGAATAACATGTACCAAAATGTCCAAAACAGGAGTAAACAGCATAGTGTAAGTGAAACCCTGTTCAATTAACCTATAAATGTACATATTCATAAATCAATGCTTGTTTACATGAAAATACACACAGACATATTAACTATTGTCAGTGACGTCAGTGCTGCTCTTTGGTCATGTTTTTATATAGTTTTTTTTTTTTTTTATTGATGCTTTTATCTGCTTTTACTTTGTAGCACTTTGAGATTTGATCCAAATGTAAAGTGCATTATAAATTAAATGTATTATTATTATTATTATTATTATCAAGTTATGAATCTTGGGCACACAATATAAAATATAATCACCTTTCAGGAACAATATTAATATTATATTTAGTATATAGCTAGCTTTGCCTATGCATTTGCTTTGGTTGGAGGATAAAAACTCCTCCGTAGAATAGTGTTACCCGCCTCCAAATAGAGCGTATGAAGCAAATGCAAATTTAAACATTTTGTACAGTCTGTTTACTGTTGTTACCAGCTCAACACCAAAGCCAATGTATATCCACCTTTTTACCAGTACACCCTTGCATAACACCCACCATTCTGGTCTTTTGTGCATTCCAGGTAGGAAGAAAAGGCTGCAGCCGGATCTGAGCATGGTCCTTGGGGAGATGCAGGCATTTCTTTCTTTTTTACTGTGTATGTATATATGTATATGCATAAACAGGACAGAAAATTATTAAACATAATAATTATGTTTATCCATCTATGCCTATGTACATGTATATAATATATCCTATGATATAGTATATCTTACGTTTTTGTCACCTTTAAAATGTCTGTTTGCTGGAGCTGCTGTAAGGACTAATTTCCCCATTGGGGATTAATAAAATTTAATCTATCTATCTGGAGGTGGGTTTATTTTGACAGACTAATCCCGTTTAGATTTGGCAAAGTCTAATTGGAAAGAAAATGTTGCATGTAAGTACGCCTTTCCAAATGGAAAGAGCCTTTCCAAATGGAAAGCCTTTACGAATTAGATTTCATTCCTTTGCAAGGAGATAGTCTAAATCCTTTTGGAAAGCCTTCCCGATTGCCAGTCGCTGCATGTAAATGCTGTATCGGAAATCTTTCTGTTTGAGTTGTATCTGCGCATGCCCAGCGTCTTGACGGCTGCTTAGTTTTTTAAGCGGCGCAACGCATTTTAATGTGTGGTGACTTCAAAACTGTACCGGTCTGCGTTGGAGAGTCATTGCAACTTTGAAAGACTTTAACATATTTAGACGCTATAATGGGCGAAAAGTCACTTCCGCGCATGCCCTCTTTGACGTATTCTTCTTCAGGGCACTTGTTGACGGTCAGTACCAACTCAACGCTGCATTATTGCCACCTTATGAATTGAGTGTCGATCGTTTGATTAGATGAGTCGATGGGGTAAGCACGGGGTCGGAAAAGATCAAAAGTCATATAAACAGGCGGCTGACATTGCAATTTGGAAAGGATTAATTCGGAAAGGAAAAAAGCGTCCCATGTAAACCCACCTTATACTATGGATCCCGTAAGATAGACCATCTTATTGTTATGGAATTTATCCTTATAATTTTGGTCGTCAAAGTTTTCCAGTGCTTTTTAATTTGTTCATAGAGTCAGTCTATCAAGACTCTTGACTGTTGTGACACTTCTTGAGTGTGTTTGTAGAGTTCATTAAAATAATGTGGAAATAACTCCAAATTTAATAACAATTAACAACAGCATAGGTATAGTCATTTATAGTTACTTTCTCACTTAAATTTATGAGAGTTTGTATAAAAAACAAACTCCCTCCTGTGGTCGAATCATTAAATGCCGGCATTGTGCATTTAAGTAGCAGTGCCAGGCAAGCGCTCATCAGGGATTGTACCTTTCCACCATTTACATGCTGCTCTTGACTTATACTACTCCCCTGCAAAGTAATGAAATGTAAATGGAAAGATTCTGATTTCATTCGTAATAATTGGGTTTGTGTACAACCTACAGCCTCAATAAAGAAAACCTGGATAGAGCTTGGGCCCTGGCTCACCAAGGTGGACAAATTGGGGCTGCCAGGCAGGTTCAAAGACTGGATTTACCGAAGTCAATACTATCCCTTTGTTGGCTCGCATAAAGGAAGACTGAGCCAGCAGTATGGTGTGGCTGGGACAGCAAGGAGCATTGATGAGATGTAGACTCCCATCAAATAAGATTCATGTTCCATGCACACTACAGTGCCCTACCCAGTCCAGCAAGCCTCCATGTTTGGGGAAAGAATCTCCCTGGCACACATTGTCAGTAGCTGCCCAAAAGCCCTGAGGGACGTCCAGGTTTTAAAGGTTTTTCAAAGTGCTTTTGCCTTGTAGCACTTTGAGATTTGATCCAAATGTAAAGTGCATTATAAATTAAATTTATTATTATTTATTATTATTAAAGGTAGTTTCTTGCAATGCAGCCATTACTGTCAACAACAATAAGGGCCAAAACTAGCCAAAGAAAATTACTTTCTTAAGAACTGGAGCGAATCCCTGACCACACCTTAAGTTCCCAGCCCAGATAATCCCATCACAGCTAAATATATATATGATCATCGTTTCAGAATCCACCAAGCAGTTAATCATACTGGAATTATCAATGCCCTGGGAGGAGTATTTGGATGAAGTTAGTGAGAGACAGCCTGCCAAGTACTGGGAGCTTGTGGATGCATGCCAAAGGCAAGGCTGGATAACTCTTTGTGTGCCTATGGAAGTGGGCTACCAGGGTTTTACAGGGCATTCCTTCCAAAAAGCATTTACAATGATGGGCAACATCAAAAATGCAAAGATGAGAACCATAAAATCAGCAACTGTAGCCACAAGAGAGGCACCAGGTGACTATGGATAAAGAGGGAAGATAAGTTGACTAATACAACTGGAATGCAAGATGGGATCTGATCAACCCAGGCTTGCTAGCCTTAGAGAGGGCGTCATGGGCACAGCGCTTTTAATTTTCGTGTTTAAGACATTCCCTTTTGTGTTGTCTTGTGCTGATCAGGAGATAAGAAAAAAAAGTTCAAATTGAAAAATAATTCAAAAGTCTCAAAACAACTGGTTCAAACAAGTATTTAAAGTAATCTAAAAATTAACTAGTTTTAATTTTGTCTTACAGTTGTTTTGTTACTGTAAGACAAAAACAGTTGTAAGACAAAAGTAGTGGAGTAGTACAAAGTACAATATTTTATTCAGAAATGTAATACAGTAGACAAAATATTCAAGTAAAGTACAAGTACAGTTGTTGAGTAGATGTAGTTACTATAAACCACTTGAATCTCGGACAAACCAACCAAATTTATTTGATTATCCTCTCTATTTGTGTTTGCGCCAACAATTTCAAAGGTGAAGTCAACTACTGTCCAAAATAAAAAAACAACAATACGAAAGACATACTTTGTGCATCAGTTAAAAACTGTTATTCCACGGTTAACGTTTTCCATACAGATTTACAGGTTCTTGAAAATAGCATAAGTTGTTGTAGCATTGGTCCATGTGTTCAACCAATCAACAAACAGCAATTGATGTGGATGTGCATTGCTCAAAGTTCTTCTTGGGCTGGAAAGATACCTACTTAAAAGTAGGATCCTAAGATGTTCCTTAAAACTGATTTGTAAGAACAACAGTCATTCTTACTTCTTACACTGTGGACACAAAATAAATTGGTTTTGTTAGAATATTAAGTTGTTGTTGAACTTTGTTATGTTATTCAAACTGAAAGTGGGTTCCTTCAAAAATGTATATAATGTAGACATTGCACCGTGTTCTAATCATCATCTGACAGCACTGTCCGCCATTGTCATTTACCACTAAAAATGCTGTAGACCACAAAGTGACTTAGCCAATTGAAAATTCTATTAGAGGAAAGAACCTGCACAAAATATCAAAAGATGAATAATCTTTAGCCGCCTTTTCTGTCAGTTTCTCAACTACTCCGCGAGGAAGCTCCCAAACTTACTTAGTAGTGGTGATTTTGACATAAATGTTAATGGTCATGGCAGAGGGTGCACATACATTAGTCGTGGTTTACTAACCCAGCAGACCAATCTAAAATTATGTAAACAATAGACGACAAAAGTTAAGCATTAACCATGCAAAAATAATCATCATCAGCATGACAGCAATGGGTAATGTCAGTGTCCCTGGACACGGCAAACCCCACTTTCTGTTCAGAGCTACTGTTGCCAAAGAGCTGAGGATCTCCAAAATGGCCACTGGAATTTGTCTTTCTACATTTCAGTCTTCATCAATCTCTGACAATGATAATACTGTTCATCGAAGACAATGAAAGCCATGGGAGATGCTCTCCTTTAATTCATCCCACTAAATTGTTAACCTCCACACCAACCTTATAAACATATCACCTGAACCTGGCCCAATGGCTTGGACCACTGACTCTGTAGTGCTTGCACCGTTTAATGTGTAATGTAAAATGTGTGTCTCTAGATTTTCTTATGAGGAGAGTTCATGTAAGTCAATATCTGGAAGCTACGGCCCACTAGTTAAGGTCTGTACTTAACATTCAAACAGCCACTCATATTTTCCTCTTTTGGACCACAGGCACAGGCAGGACCTGATGGATCTTGGCTCTTTCGGTGTCCATCTCCAGATTGATCCAGTCAGGGTGGAAGGAACCCTTGAAGCCGACAAATACCAACTTATCTGCAGGGAAGCCAAATGATATCAAGTAAGTGAAATCATCTAAGTTGCATAGTAGATAATGAATATATGTAAGGGCCATCATCGTAAATACTTTTTATTGCTTTTTGAGTTTTATAGTCAGTCCAATTATAATGACCACCCAACCAACAAGTGAGTCCAGTGTTTTGCTAAAGGAAGGAGCAATAAGATTCAAAGATTTCAACATTTAAATCAGTTGCTGTGGGATTGAAAAAACCAAAGATTTTAGCTTTTTAAAGTACATGGTCCATGCTGGGTATTTAAGGTTTATACTACCTACTCTTTAGGATATATGACCCAAAGTATGGGTGCAAAGTGTTGCACCAAGTACAGGTGCAGGTATGTGGTCCTTCACTTGTGGATCCCTTTGCCTCAAAATCATCCACAATTCTGCATGACCACATGTATTTAAGTGAATTAATATTATTGAGGACTGAGGGCTGCAGCACTGTGGGTGTAAAATTTCTGGTGACGCACATTGGGCAGAATATTAATGAAAAATGCAGATGGCTTTTAATGGTCAGGCATCAATATTTTTAAGCAAGCTCATAGTTCTATATTATGCATATAAATTTCCCTCTTATGTGTGGAAGGTTGCTTCCGCCCTTTGAGTCTCCAAAGTAGATTTGAAGTTATAGCTTTCTGTTATCAGGCTCCTCTCCTACAGAACCATAGTCCCTCTCTAAATCTAAAAGGAGGCTTAAATCTTTCCTGAAACCGCTTAAAAATCTCTCATCAGTTACAGACGATGCAAGTATGGATGGATAGAGCCTGATCGTCTGGGAGCTCTTTGATGTTGAGGGCCACACTTCGATTATATCGTAATACATCAACCTTTGCATTGAAAATGAAACTATGAATAATAAATGTAAATAATATAAAGTAAGTTAAGACAAAGAAGAAAATGGGTTAAGCGAAAATATGCAAGAACAGCTCGAAGTTCGGGGCTTAGTCAATATACCACTAGCTGCATCAAGTTAATACAATTGACGTCTTTAGAGAATTTCACCCATTAGTTGAAGACTATACTTACTATTCTGCAAGAAGCAAAACCTATTCCCGTATAGACATTTGTCTTTTACCACAAGAAAATCTCTCCATGGTAATCCTCTGTAATATAGGTCTCACTCATATCAGATCACTCACCAGGCTCGCTCCAACTCTCCGATTCCGTAATTAGTACAACAATACATACATAAAATTACATACATGGAAATTTTATTATAAAAAAAGTGGCTGTAACATTATAATATTTAACCCCCTTTCATGCAATAATATGGGATGCAGCCAAGGTGTTAATTAGAGGACATTGATTTCATTTATCTCTGCCCAGAAGTACGTCATCAAACAAAACAGACAACTAATTAGGCCAACCTTGTGTTGTGTTCATATTTTTGTTATTCAGCCAGTGTTCGTGGGTCTGCTGGACCCGCTATATTTTTGGGTTTTTAATTCAATATAATCAAAACATTTTATGTCGAAATACTCAACAGATGTTTACTAAATCCTAATTACAAGCAATATAAACAGCATATATGGTTAATATTTGCCCTTTACTTTTGTTGGATCACATTTATGATTTAAAGTGCTACTCATTTTCGTTTGTTTTTAAATTTTTTTTATAAAAAATAAAATCAATTATAACAAGATATGAGTGGAAAAAACTCAACAAATTTACAAATGATGCAAGGTTTTTCATAACTATTGATTTTTATTTATTTTAACTTCACTAGAAATTTAACCCATTCAGGTCAGTTTACACAACTCAAGCTGAGCACATACAGTAACCATGTCAGTCTAGACATTCCCTCTGGATCTTCTCTCTGGTCCACTCTTGGGTTCAGTGCCATTCATATGACAAAGGCGTTGCACGCTGAGCTGTCCAATATGTCCAAGAATATCACCAGTGGCCAGCGTATGGTCCTCCTTTTGCCGCTGTAGGCAGTCACCAGCTTGTCCAGGTTGTCAACCGCTCCTTTTGTGGCATTATAATGCATGATGATCTCTGGTTTTTGATGTTCCTGGCCACAGATTATCCCATCCCTGTGCAGTGTACTCCTGAGTAACACATTCTTGCCTTTCTTTAGCACATAGGATGTCCGCCGTGTACACAAACTTGGAAGAGTTGACAGGCATGTTCTTTGTAGTCATCAGTTGGGGTGGTTGATCAGACTTGTTTTTCCTGGGGTGGGTTGCTTCCACCATGTTCAGCTTCCTCTTTAGGACCTTCTGTCCCAGCTTGTGCGAGGTAAAAAAAATTGTCTCATGTGATGTTGTGTCCACTGAGTCCCTGAGTCATGTCCAGGACAACTCTCATTCGTTGATTTTTCTCAGGGGCTCCTCAAACAGGTTTCCCTTTGTAAACTTGTAAATTCCAAGCATCTGAGGAAGTGGCATCTCAGGCAGCCCAGATCTTTATGCCATATTTTGCAGGTTTAGATGGTATATACTCAGCTGCTCATCACTGGGGATATTAAGCCAAGGGTTGTAAAACAGGGGGAGGCGGTGCACCCACCCACTCACACCTACACTCTCACACACACACCTCACCTACACTCTCTCTCACACGCACACACACACCAACACACACACACACACACACACACACACACACACACACACACACACACACACACACACACACACACACACACACACACACACACACACACACACACACACACACACACACACACACACACACACACACACACACACACACACTCTAACAGCAGGCCCAGACAGGAGGAAGACAGAGTGAAGGTACACAGGACCTACGGTTTCCACACTTTTATTAGCCACGGGTCAGTGATCCGAACATCCTGTATGTAATATAAATGTGTAAGGGGTTGTACAGTGTGCTGTCATTGAAAATGTGTTCTGATATATGTTCTTCACAGAAAATGAGCCATGGCCAATGAGTCTGAGTTTGAAAAAATATTTAATCGTATCATTTTTCTTTTAAAAATGAAAACGGGTCCCACAGACCCAAACACCGCAAAGGGTAAAAGGAACTAATCAGCCATTACCCAACAGATGGAAATTAAACAAAAAAAGATGAAAAATTACAAAAGAGTTCCTTTAAGGATATGGTAATAAACCTGGTCGAATTCTTGGTACAGAACTGATTGAAATGCTCGATCCAGTTCCCACTAAAATGATATCCTTCCTAGCAAAGAAGTGCATCCTATTCAACTGGAATCTGGAAGAACTCCAACATTTGCACTGTTAAGGACAATCTTAAATGAAAACTATTATTGGAAAAACGCACCTACCTTACAGAAAATAAGGGAGATCTCTCCTTTAGAACATGGGCACCCTTTACGGTTCTCTCATTACCCATCCAAATTTTAACAAAATGACATGTCTATTGGTGTCTGCTCATATAGTTCTACACTATTTGTAAATACAAATAATGTGTATGAAGGTACATTTATATGCACGTGTAAATGGTGTACGCATATATACTTGTCACATATATATTTGAACAATATATTCACATTTCTTTTATTCTTTATAATTTTTATTTTATTTTATCTAGTTTAATTTTTCTTAATTATTTTAGTGTATTTATTTTTCTTTTAAAATTTCGGGTAGCTCTCATCATCCCAGATTTTGGTTGTATGTTCTTGGTTCTTTTTCTTTTTGTTGCACAATGCTAAATAAACAAATGGTGCGACGACTAAGAGCTAGTTCAGTCAGTCAATTCGAGCTGCTCTGCTTACTCACATAACATGCCACACCCTCCATAACCACTTACCAATCACGCCCTCCAAATTTGGCAGCGTATTTAAACTGCAAAATTTCCCATCTCCCCCCTCTGCCCTAACTGTCCTGCATCAGTATTTGCTGCCTACTCGTTAAAGCCCCACCACTGACTAAGCATCCACCTAGAGGCTCCAACGGGGGGGGGTTTTAGGATATTTGCTCATCACTTCCCAAAAATCATGCTGTAAATTATCTGCGGGGAGTGATGAGGTTGGAGCCTAGTGACATGTTTTGCCATTGTAATAAACAATGATAACGTGAGTTGTCTGACTGAACTGCAAAAAAGAACTAGGCCAAGCTGATATCTCTGAGAGCAAGGGTATATTCACAAAAATACCACAATCGCCTGCGTTGTTCATGAAATTTCTCCGACTGAATTCAAATTAATTATGAATAATCTCAACCACTCTATACTGACACAAACTAAATATTTTTATGACTTTGGAAAATTCTCTAATATAAAATCTCATAGTGACTCAATAATGAAGAGTTAAGTAGAGTTAAGATTTTCTCAAACAAGACAGATTTGCTCACATCAATTCTCTCCTTCTTCTTTGGATGTTACTTTTAGCGGGTCACCACAGCAGTAGTGGGCCTTTTTCAAGGGCCCACTTGAAAAAGAGATGGAAATCTCAATGTTTTTTTTTACCCTGGTTAAATAAAAGTTATAAATAAACAAAATAAATACATACACAAGTTAGATCTACTTGTGTAAATTCATGAACCAATTCCAGAAATATGGTTGGTGAATAACGGTCAAAAAATTACTGTTTGAAAAAACCCCAAACAACAGTCGAGTTGATTCATATACAGAAAATTTTGACTAGATCAGACCAACGTCAAGAAATTATGTTCAAAAATCTTTTCATGTAAAAAAGGTTAAATATGATATAAACAAGATAGATCTCCTCAAGTCAATTCATATGCACAAAATTGGTATTAAACCAGACCAATAGTTAGGAAGTTTTGTCTAAAAAACTGTTTTTCAAAAAAAGGTTCTCCCAAGTCAGTAAACTATGTATTATTACAGGAAAATGTGATAGGTAAAAGATCAATCTCCATGAGTAAATTAATATGCAACTAATTTGGACTTAATTGGACCAAGGACTTCCGGTAAGATGGAAGCCTAAGGCAGATGTTTGGAGAGAGTCAGGTAAGGACATGGTGCTTTCCATTTCAGCACTAAAGTCCAAAATCAATAAGAATCGAGCAGCTATAGTGTCTGAGATGTATTTACACATCCTGTCACTGGACACGATGTGTAAAAAAATGTATGCCTATTAACCTCGTATCACTGGAATGGAAGTCTGCCTATCTGATCACAGCGACTGACTGGAGCATGTGGACAAGCTCCTAAGTGTTAACAAGGAGTTACTGGCAATGACGGGGGACCTTGAGAACAGATCTCATCACAATAATTTGCATTTTTTTTGTTTGTCAGAGGGATCGAGGGGCAAGCAGCCAACGCCTTAATGTCAAAGTTTTTTTGTCGACCTACTGCAGGGTGGCTCCTTAATTAGCCATTTACCAATCAAACCAAACGCCAACACCAAACCTTGAGAGCTATGCCTAGAGGGAGAGATACCCAGATTTATTATTAGATTTATTTGATTTTATGTCTAAAATATATTTAGTTTTTGTGTATTTCTGTCATATATTTATTCTATAATTTAGTGTTTAGGAGCATTGCGGGGAGGAAGCTGTTGGGAATAACTTTACCAACAGTTTCCCGAAGAAATGTTCTTCTATATGACAATTTTAAAATATCAATAAAATGTTAAAAAAAAGAACCAAAAAATGGTGGAGAAATTATGATCCCAAAACTTTTGGAAAGAAAGCTCCACCTAGTGTTGAAAATATATTACCATCCTTTCTCAAAATCAATCCCGTTCTTCCCAACACTAAGGCCTATGTGGGTATAGAATTTGAAAATGATCCATCAAATAGTTTTTGAGTTATTACGTTAATACAAAGGATGTGCGGCGGCAGCAACGTTGGCATCGATGACAATTCCATAATTAAACCCGACTTTTCAATTTGCAATTTACCAACTGCTGGATCTAATCTGTGCACACAGATCCCTGCAACCCAAGCCTGCACTGGGTGAGGTAATACCTACAATTAAAAACTATTGTCAAGTCATAATATACATAATGTACTTGAAACTTGCAAGTTCAAATGTGTTAATTTCAAGATAATATAAAAAGTGCAAAACAAAGTCACTGCAACAGTGACATTGTATCTGTTCATATACCCCACCTGAACTAGGGCCACACGAAAATTATTAATATATTATATTATTATTATTATTATATATTATATATTTTTAAACAGGAAAAGATCCCGTAAATCCCCAAAGTTTCGAAGTTTGTTAAAAAAAAAACCCAACATAAAATTCCACTTATGAATTTCTTCTTTAAAATCAAAAGTCCTCCTCAAAATAAATTCCACGGTCTTTTAATGTTCATTTTAATACAGTTCAAACACAAAGATAAGATCCACCACAGTATTTCCTCAGTACTCCTGAGTAATTTTAAATTTCAAAAGCAAAAGGATATAAGTTGGGACCCAGCCCAAAAAAATATCTAGAAGCCATTGGCTCCTCAGCCCAAAGTATTTAGGAGCCAAAAGAAATTTTCAGGAGCCAAAATATTAAATGTCTGCTTAAGTTTTTATTTTCCCTCTCTACAGTTTGCCTTTGTTTTCCTGTTTGCCCCATTTTTTATAATATATTCTCTGCACAATATGTTTCATGTCCATTATGCTGCAATATTTATATAATATATACATAAATTAAATTAAACATCAAAACTTATTTTTTCCAAATTTATCCCAACCCCCAAAACAATCACTGGCGTTTCAATTGTTTTTACTGTCACCATGCAACATCCCTGTTTCTTTTTTTTTTAAATGAAATGAACCGACTTTGCTTGTGTGCATGTGTGTGCCACAGAATGTAGAACTTAAGATGTTCTAGGAGCGTCCAGGGGCATGCAACCCTTGGAAGAATAATATTTACCTGTGTTATATTACCTATTTTGAACTAGCTTATGTTTTCAAAAATAAAAAAATATTCAGAATTCCACACTGATTTCAGTGTTTGCCTGCAACTCAATGGCGTGAAAACATAAATAAACAGTTCCCACATACACGCAGGAACTACTGAACTCCTATGACATAGAGCCTGTCTCCCCTGCAGCCACTTTCTGAAAACAGTACAGTTAATTTAACTTATCATTACAAATTAATTGTTTAAAGTTTCAGCTGAGACTCCGAGAAGGATAATATTTTTTAGCATAAAAAATTCCACATTTGCATCTCTAATATCAATTTCATATAACCATGAAAATCTCTACAAATTACTCATTCAAAAAACTTTTATTCAAGTTTCTCGCCCAAAACTAAATTTTACAAGATTACATTTGGACACAACTCGATACCGTTACAATTTTGCTTCGCCCGAAACTGAAAGTTGCTGAACACACAGTTTTCAGCAGTAATGCAACATGCTGCTGACAGCTATGTTAAAGAGCTCTCCTGAATGCTTAAAGTAAACACTTGCTTGTGTTGATTGGTTAGAGGTATCGTGATGCTAGCGCCTTGCGAAATGAATAAGAAACAGAACCCGTTCTGTCTTACTCAGACTTTTGTAATTGAAACATTATGTTAAATATATACAGACATATAGCTGATTAATTATAGAATGATCTGCTGAGAACATATTGCTCAATTTAAAATGTACAGAATGTGACTGGCAGACACAGACATCTGCTCTCGCAATAGGCAACAAATAACAATCTTCACATACTTCACCAGAAAAAAGATAAAACATACAAATTATTATCACATTGTGATCAGAAAAATTAGGCGATGTATCTTTTCCTATTAATGAATTTCTGTGGAAACTGCTGAATCCCTGTATAAAGGGTAAATGAACTGTACTTATATAGCATTTTTCTAGTCTGCTCGACTACTCAAAGCGCTGTACAACACAAGCAAGCACTCACCAATTCCGAAAACATTCATACATTGATGACTCATCAGGACCGATATCCAGTCACACTATCATGCACACGCCAATGAAACAGCCACTGGGCAAAACTAGGCGGTCAGCATCATGCTCAGGGATTCTTTGATATGACCAGAGAGGCCAAGAATCAACCAGTGATTTTCAGATAAGTACTATCTATAAGCACTACCAACTAAGCAACTGTAAATGTAATAAATATTGAGGGATATATATAATAAATGTATCTGGGGGGACAATTGGGGGCACAATTTTCTCAATCGGCATAGATATAGTTACGTACCTTTTAATTTGGTGATTTTGTCAGCACCAAGTCTCTCCAGGACTTTAGTCCAGGGGCCTTTGGAAATCACACGACCTTTAGACGTAATGAGGACAATGGAACTAGAGAAAGATTTAGAAGGGACACATCAATTAAGTGGTAACATAACATTGCAAAACTGAACTCTAATGGTGCGTTCACACTGAATGAGCAATTATTTAGTGTATAACAAATAAATAAAATTTTAACGGAAAGTAACAATTAGCCATGAGTTGATGCAATTTTTCAATGAAGATTAGCTCCAATAAAGATTATGGATATTGTTCATATTTCCTGTACAAATGATCCCTCAATGAAAAAATTGATACATAGCAAGTAAAATACAGTGAAGTGAGTACAGGGAAAAAAACATTTGTGTCACTGTCAGTGCGAATGCAGTCTTAGCAAAATAAAAAAATCTTAAATTTTGCATCTTGCAAGATTTTTACTCACAAGGAGGCATTGAAGAGTGGTCATTTTGCAATATTTAGTCCTTATTGATATACATCACAACTTGTTGCTCGCATTTTTTTTTTCTGGGACTAAGAAGGTTCCTGCTTGAAACTACAATCATTAGAATTGTATATCTAATTGGTCAACAATACTGATAAATCAAATAAAGTACATATGTTAACAAAGTTGTAGTACGGTGGAATTAATGGAAAGGAGCTACTTCTTACCCATTTTTCAGTCCTCTGACGTAGTTGTCTATCTGTACAGGGATGCCCTGGAGGACGGAGTTCCTGAAGTTTTTGCTCTCCAAAACAATTCCATCATGGCCGTCAATTACTGTCAGTAGCACCCCATCTTCTCGTTGATATAGCTTCCTACCGTTCACCTATCACAACAAAGCAAACCAATCACACATATATTCTTTATGGATATATAGGATCTGTTGTTTATAGCACGGCATACTTCAATGCTGTCACAGCTCAACATAACTAACATCTAATGACTCTGGTCATCTATAACATGAACTGAAAAATTAATAATGTTTTATGGCACTTTCCTCAGATAAAGCCATTCTTTTCAAAGAAATATTTTCTCTTTATAGTATATTCCTACAAAACGTAAGTGTACAATCAGGCAAAAATAAAATAGAAGGCGTTAGGATCTATGCGACTTCTCATAAGGGCCAAGTTGTGATGGCGCAGTGAACCAGCAACAGGTCATGGATGCCAAGCTCATTGTTGCGCTTGGAAACTAAAAACTAGCCGGTGTTTTCCGATCTTACAAAAGCACAAAGTTGTACAAACTGAAAAGTTAGATGCAGCTCATTGCAGACCCGGGTGGACCTACACAGTATACATAGGTGGTTATAATGTTAAGTTATATGAGTATTTGAGGTCAACGTACTTTATTTGCTACTCCTTCAAAACATTAAATATACATACAGTTTATAAATATATATTTTTTGTCATTACAGGGTACAATAACTTCCGCGAAGACTAACTAAACCTTATAAAAAAAAAAACTATTTTGTGCTCAGAAAATGTATTTGCTATCAACAGACACACACGTCCATCGCAATGTCTCTGCTCAGTTTTAGTAAGTTGCTCACTCAGATCTCTTCATTTTCACTCCAGCTCAACTCTTCTTGCATGCTCACTCAGTCTATCTATCTCTCTATCTACCTATACAAATGGTTGGGTCTTTTATTCGTGTGTGTGTATAACAATAATACATTTTACTTATGGGTGCCTTTCAGAACACAAAAGGTCACCTTACAGATACAAATATCAGGACATTAGTAAAAACACATTCAAGAAGAAGCTTAAAATAATTTGCCGTGGTAGTATCACTACAATATTACATATAGTACGTCTTTATGTACTGTATGCTTTTAACTCAGAGTAAACAAATTGAGAGTTGATTGAACCGACTCTAATCAGCTGTCCTGGAACTGAACACTAAAATTTTCTAATGTCATAGTTGATCTTTTGAATACAGCCGGGTTTAGTGCACAGTTAAGATGCACACTATTAGCTTAGGGTCTAAGTGCTTCCATTAGTGGGTGTAGCTAAATATCTGGGGGTCGGGCTGTGCTTGTTGCTTCCTTCACAACGTGTTTCTTTCATTTTGGTCTTTTCATGGTTTTTCTCTTTATTGTTTTCCATAAATTAATCTTTTGGTTTAATGTTGGATAGCTGTTATAAACCCAGGCACTCATTTACTCAAATACTGCTTGACTATTGCTTATAAGTCAAAAATGAAAATTTGTTCATGAAGGGTGCATGGGATCCACAGTTCTATTCAGCTCAGTGGGTAGAGCGCTGCTCTCTCATAGATCAAATGCTGAGATAAATTTCATTACGTTGTACTGTATGTTTGTATTCTGTAACATGGGATAAAGTGAAGATTATTATCATTAAATGTAAGAAATGTATCCATTTTCTGAATAGGGAAGCAGTTCCTATAGCTTTTATTTAAGAATCTCACTTGAATAATGATGAGCACTAAATCTTAAAAAAGACTGGGTAAGTCAGATCTTTTACCCCTCCTTCGCTCTAAATAGTTTAAATAGATGCATTGTGATTTTAATCCATAAGGCTTTGCCACTCACTAAGGTGAAGGTCAAGACTGATAAACTGGGATGCACAATTTATCAGATTTTTACACAACAGTATTCTGTTTCTTTTCTGAATGGATTGCGGTTTCTTTGGTTATCACAAGGACCTAATAAAATAGGGTGCTGAATGCCCTGTAAAAAGGAAATGTCAAAATGAAATACGATCTCAAAAGAAAGTGTCCCGGACTTCTCTGACCTGAAAACAACAGGTAGCAGAGTTCAGTTTTCTTATAGGTAGCTTCTTTCTATGTATGGTGTCAGTGCCTGGGAATCCTTGCATACTCATCTGTTGTGTTTTAAACACAGAATCTCCAGCGCAGATGCTAATAACTAGTATAACAACAGCGCTATACACTGCATTTGGAAGTTGTTTGTTTATGCACACTATATATGGACTTCGGTGTTCGTGTAAACAACCGTTTCGGAATAAATAAAAAAATACAAGTGTATTTCCTATTGCAATTGGCAATGGTCATTTAAGTAACTCATACTTAAAGGAAATTAATCGCATCAATAGATTAATTGACAAAACAACAATTGCTTCTAGCAGACCTATATGAGCAAAAGATACCTCAGTAAAGGCAAAATCCTCTTTGACGTGGAAGAAGCGAGTGTTGTAGGATTCCAGCTTTACCTCAAGGAAGTGCTCTGGTGAGTGCTGAAGGCGAACAAGCAATGGAATAGAGTTTGAATTAATACACAACATTTGGGTTTTTAACAGAAATCTAAAAAAGTAATGAGATGAAATAATCATACTTGAAAATGTCATTGATGTATGTAGAAGGAAAAAATTACACTTGTGTTGAATTGGGGAAGTTGGGAATTTTCAAGTTAAATAATAAAGTTAGAAAAGATTGAGATGTAAGATAAGATAACACCTTCTTAATCACAAAGGGAAATTATGGTGTTACAGCAGCACCAACAGAACAAGAAACTAGTAAAAAATAAAAACCTGAGATTAAATTAAAGTAAATGAAGAACATTGAAGGGGTACTAAAAGAGAAAAGAGTATGCAAATGTGGGCATAAATATGAATTATTTGCAGGAAAAGTGTTAGCATTACCATACAGGAAAGTTAAAGTCATGGATGCATACCAACTTCCTCAAATCCATTGTGAAATTATGATATGATAACCATTGGTTCCAATGCCCTCACCAAAGCACTCATAATTCTCCCTCACCATCGACAACAGCACCCCGACTCCCTCCACTTACGTCCCTAACCGTAGGAGAAATCTTTGACAATAACCTCCTCCTTTCTTCGAAAGGCACATCAAACAAATTATTTCATCTTAAAAACATTGCCCGGCTGCGTCCATCACTCTCCTAAACTGTTGCTGAGACACTGATCCATACTTTTATCACATCCCAACTTGACTAGTGTAACCGTTTCCTCTATGACACAACTTCCAAAAACCTCAATAAACTTTAATATACAGAGAACTCTGTTGTTCGCCTCCTCATCCACATTTGATCCACATCACCCCTACTCTACTGAACATCCACTTACTCCCCCATCGCACAGCATATCCAGTATAAACTCCTTCTCATCACCCACAAAGCCCTCCATGACGTGGCGCAATTCTACCTGACGGACCTTTTCCACCCTCATAATCGATCCAACTCCCTCAGCTCCTCATATGCAAAGCTTCTCTCTCCATCCCTCAGGACCAAACATTGGACCTGGGGTGACAGGACCTTCTTGATCTCTGCCCCCTCTCTTGAAATCCATACACAAACACAGAAGACTACAGCGACTGCACAGGGACCGTGATTTGTAACCTTTTGTTATTTGAACTGCTTTTGTTTAGATTTAAATGTCTGATCTTGACTCCTATTTTAACCTGTTATTAAATTTTTTTTCTCCGTACCTGTCAAGCAACTTTGAGTACTTATAAATAAAATGCATTATTAATATTAAGCATATAGTCCAAATAATTTTACTGCTTGAAGCGATGTATTACAGCCCAGCTGAGAGAAACCAAGTGCCAAAGTGTTCCCTTCTGCAGCAGGGCAGGAGGAGCTTGCTTCTCATCGGACTCTTTTCTGAAGCCTTTTGAGTGATAATTCCTCACTTTTAATAATTATTTCAAGTTATTTATTATTTCAAATTATTTCAAGATATTTTAGACGTTTTTCACTTTATTTTCAATTTTTTCAGTAATGTTTATACACTGCATATTTTTGTTCATATCATTCTGATCTGTGTATTCTTGGCTGTCTCAAAATGTTCATGCATATTGAATCAAGTTGATAGAAATTTCCCCCTTTTTTCATGTAAGTTTTTGGTAACTAATTCAATTAGAATAGTTGATTGGCTCTCTGCATAGACTACAAATTGAAAAGTGTCATCTCTCAAGTTAATATCGACATCTTACTGTATCTATGTCCCATGTCTGCCATCTATGACTAACTAATCTACTGCCTATTTCATACTCAGTATGCGCTGCATACTGCCCACTGAATAAAGGGTGCTGTTTCCGTTACCAGCAGACCATTCAGATTGAAGTGTACCTAAGAAAAATGGCTGTTTTTTGTATCACTTATCTATTATTCAAAACAGTTCATGTCTCTTTAATCATTGAACTATAAAAACACATGCTCCAATAAGTCTCCCTCCAAAATGATTCATTCCACTCAGTTTAATATTTCTCAATATCCTTTTATGGTAAATTAAGTACTGTTAAATGCTACTATGGATCGGGATTTATAAAAAAAAAAGTACAAATAACTTCAATGGAGGTTTCTGTAGAGAAGCAGTGGAGGAGGCTCATGAGTGGAGGGGGAAAGACAGACAGCAGAGACAGCAAATAGATACAGTATGTTCCTTTCTAGCTGTCCCAGCAGGCACTTGTGAAGCAAATCAGCTACAAAATCATAAGTCCAGATTTTTCAATTCACAATCAATTCCTGGGAAAATGCAAACATTTGAAACTATACTGTTGATATCTCGCTTAAAATTGAACATGAGTAGTCTTGTGATGAAACAGAATATGCAAATAAACTTTTGTAGTCTATTTTGTCCCCATATAATACATATGTTGAAGCTTAATAACATTTCAACATTGGGGGAACAATGTATCAATTTAATAAATGGGAGGAGCAGGATATGGCACTAACATAGAACAGTTGGGTGGGTCTTGCGCTCAAAGTTATCACTCAATTATGCAACAAGGCAATATGTTTTACCAAATAACAGCACGTTAGGGAAAGATAAGCAGGAATATTAATAAACTACATGAGGGAGCTGAGTATAAAAAGACAGATTCATTTTTAAAAATATATTTCTCACCAGTCTAGCATTTGTTATCTTTCTGGGCATGGGTACATCCACAACAGGCAGTGTAGCATGTTTTGGATAGGCTTGGGCCATGCAGTTGCTGGTTGGACTGTCTCCAGGAATGAAGGCTGTGATTTTCACCCTCTCACAACCCTTCACAGAGCAGAATGCAAACTGCTCCCTGTCGTTATGAGCCTTTACCTTCAGGAAAAGCAGGCTGAAATACACACAGTGAAGCTTCATTCAACTGGCAGTGAAGATATCATACACTCAATCATCTGATACATGCATCATCTGATTAATTAATCACATCACTAACACTTAAGCTGTATAGCATTATGACTGAATAATTTTCCGCTGTTGTTCTCCCAAAACATCTAGATTAGTAGATACTGCAAACAAACTGACGAAAGACAAGCAAAAGGACAAAAAAATGTATATGTGTATATGTTCCGATGTAAGTGAATATTCCAAGTGATGAAAAAGCAACTTTAGTGGACACATTTTGAAAATAAGGGCTGTCGGTTGCAAGTTCTAAAGCTGTCACTCACACAAGTCACTTATACATATGCACATCTCTCTCGATGTGTTTGTGTGTGTGTCTGACCCAGTGCTTTCCTCCCAGTAGTAGTATCCTCTGGCCAGATGTGAGTGGTTGATCTTCTCCCTCTGTGTCGTCCTCATAAAGATGCCGGATTTACGGGTCAATTTGGTCAGGCGGTTATGTATATCGGAGATGACGATGAAGTTGGTGCCTTGTGGGTAGCAGAGTCCCAAATTTATCCAGTCATTTCTAAAATACAACACACAGATGCAGATACAACACTGATGTCACCCAACATGGATACTAATAGCACATCCAATTTTATTATATATATATAATAATTATGAATACAGATTAAAACATTTCATTTGTTTTTTTAACTATAGGCTACTAATCGTATTTCGTGCCTTAGTAGAAATATAACATATACAGATATGATATATTCATAATGGCTTTAAAATGCTAGCTATTTCAAATTGAGACACTTTAGACTTGATTAAGTTTCTTATTGTCAGTACTGTTGCTCTAGTGTCAATATCCTGATCCCCATCATTCCTAATGTGTATTTAAAGTCAACACTGAAGCTACTGTATGTGTGACTTCAATTTGAGTCCTTCAACTTTGTTCCATTAAAATGCTCTGGTACAAGTGAAAATAGATTTTTTCCCGTGATTCTTTATTAATCACATACAGTTATACACATTACAACATAGCATGTTGTAGTAGGAAGCTACTGTTAATAGCTTTGGGAGTATATTGGGGTACAAGGTCTTGCTAAAAAACCCTACTGGGAAGGTTGGAGCACAACCGCTATACCCACTGAGCTACATCTGCCCGATGAGTGTTGGAACACAACAATAAATAGGCACAAACGTTACAACTTTTCTTAAATGAAGGGTAAGTATTTAATTCATAATAGAATCATTGGTATTATTTTAGACACCATCTAGGGATGCTCTAGTACACCTAAATTTAATCACAGTGACATTAATAATTGTCAACTTTCTGAAATAATTTTCATCATCCGTTAGATTTTGCAAATTTGTACGCTTGAAATGAGAAAAACCACTACATGTTCATATGGTTTTATATTGTCTGGTTTAAGTATTCTTTATGAAGTCATGATGTTGCAAACTCAGGAGCTGTTTACACGACAACAGTTATCACATAGATCGGTCGACTTTTGATGCACTTCAGTGTTCTCTTTACAAGGCAAGGAGGTTTCCGAGCCTGAAAAAGCTTACTATTGATAATGGGACAGAGAGTAATCTTGTAAAAACATTGCTATTTTGTACTTGGTGAAAACACCATCTGACACTCTTCGTGGATTTTTTGCCCTGACACCATGTTCTCTGGTTCGGGGATGCCGTAGCCACCATGACACTCTGTGAGAGACCACAAGATGTTGTTTCCAATCTCAACTTGAACTTCTAGTCTGACGAGGATGTCACTACCGATGTAAGCGTTGTGTGGTAAATCAGGGACTACTAGGCACAGTTGAGTCAGTTCCCTTTGATTCCAGTTTAGATTCAGGGCACACATATCATCAGCTTTTAAGGTATCCTAGGACGCTTGATCCACAGGGAAGTGGAAAGACTTCTTGACTAACAGAATATCTGGTTTGACGCTTAATAGAGATTCATACACATCTTTATTGATGGCCGATTTCTCAGCCCAGAGGGCAAGGGCGATGTCATTGATGTGTGTTACTCTAAAGTTTGATGCCACCTTTCACTTGGTTGTCACTCTTGTTGAGCTAGGGATCCCCCAGGTGGCCCTGACGAGGCGTGGTGACCAGTTGCGGTCGCAACTGATGTGTCACAGATGTTTGGAGCCTTCGGTGGTTTTGATTCACTGTAAGTGAACACTGTGTCAAGAACGCAGCAATGCACTTCCGTGCATGATGGGAGAGAGATGGGCAGAGGTTGGCGAACCTATGCCCAGAGTCGTAAGCATTTGAAGAAAATCAGTGGTTCGAACCAGTTAAGAAGATCTTTGCCCACAAGAAGGGTGATATCATTGAGGGAAAGACATGTACACAGGGTGGACAAGTTTCATCGGTCCCAACTCAAGGTTTACCAAGGTCTCGGTAGTCAAAGAAGTGCCTGTGAGAGAGTACGGCCGGATGTCATCCTCTGCAACTTGTTGACGAGTGCAGTGGACATCAAAATGAAGTTAGCAGCCCTGTCAAGCAGTGCCTCATGGGTGAAGACGTCATCTAGAGTCAAAGAAAGGACAAATTTTCGTGCGACCCCTCTCTCCATGAGGTTGCATAAGAACTGTTGAAATTGTGGTTCACCTCAAATGGAGAGTAGGCATCATTTGGGGATTCATCCTTTGAATCCTGTTGAACCACAAGGACAGCACTCGGAGGTATCATCTGTGTCATCCGGATCTTTTTGGTTTTGATGAGAAAGAAGTGTAGATTCAAGCTCAGGAAATTCCAGCTCTTGGTTTCCTATTGGGGAATCAGGCTGGGGAGTGTCTTGAATATGGAATATACTTATGAGTTGTGATGGAGCTGAATATGGACTCGAAGAATGTCCCTCTTCATCCTTGTCAACTGAAAGTATTAAACCGATCCCCATAGGTTCCCAGGATCATTCTTTGAAAACCAGTGTTCTTAGATATCAAAATTTGAATATTGATTTAGCTGTACTAAGCTGTAATAGATGGTACTAAAAATGGTTTGGTTAGGGATCTTAATATACTTTGGTTTTGAACAATAATCGACATTTCGATGAAAATGTTAATTTGTTCTATCCGTACCAGCATTATATGGCGGCCTTACAGTTCCACCTGCCTATGAAGACTGATACTTTGAAAATAGAATTATCTGAGAAACAACATTGAGATATTGAATCATATCTCAATAACTCGCTCAACAGACAGAGACAGACAGACAGATAGATACTTAATTTTCCGAGGGAAATTCAGGTGTTCAGTAGAATGTGATACATATACGCACAGTGTTAATCAAGGAGGATGTGCCTGTGTATCCTCATCTATTGCTGCAAAGTTATGATTGTATACCAATTCACCTTTTTTGCATGTTTTTAGACTTTGGGAGGACTCTGGGACATACACCAATCGACATATGTTGATTGGTATTTGTCATGAGATTATATAGACACAAGTGCAGTATGTGTGCCCACTGACTTCTTGAAGTTGATCAGCCAGATAGTGACCTCAGCAGGTGCCACCTGGTCCCAATGGATTGTGTAGCCTTTGGCCAGTGTGATAACTGGCTGGAACTGTTGGTAGTGTTTCCTTTTACCAAGGGCACCCTCTAGTGTCAGGGGCCAATCAGGGTACTCATCCTTCACAATCTGCATGTTCAGGTTGGCAGGATTTCGTGTCTGGACATAGATCTGAAGAAAAACACAATAGGCCGTAATGATATAAAACATATTATAATCTTTGTACAAAATGTGAAAAAAAAAGTGTGTTGTGTTAGGTATTTTAATGGGTCTTTAAGCAATAATGGTAGAACAAAATGGCAGCTACAAAGAACATGCATTGTATTTAACTTTGCTCAAGAAAGTAAGTTAATTAACACAGTATAATGCCAAGTCAAATCAACTTCATATCAACTTAGATCATTTTGTCCTGTTAGGTAGAATTTAATCAAGTTCTCTTTTATTAAACTGGCTTTGCCCCAGAGCCAGTGAGTGAAAAGATTTTAAAATATAACAGCAAAGGAGTTCAATCGAGACTGTAAAGCTGCAAAACACTGAAGAACTTTTGCACAGTTCTCTTTTCCTACTAAAGTCCCTCAAATTTGGAACGCCATGCCAACAGAAATAAAATATTTAGTAATTTAAATACATTTTCACCCAAGGCAAAAACTGTGGCTTAAAGGAAGCCAGATCTGTGAACACTGAAAGGTGAAGGTCTTTAAAGCCCACACACTTTAGTTTTATCTGTTGTTGTTCTAACTATTGTTGTTTTGTCTCTGCAAGGTGTACTTCTATCTCTACTTGAATTGTGGTGTTTTTATGTGCTTACCTTGTTGTTCGAATGTTTTAGTGTATTTTTTTAATGTTTCAGCTTTTTGTGTCTTGTTTTAAGGTGTTGCATTATGTGTTTTATATAGTACTAATATACTGTCAGTATTACTGAGGAAAAGCCTAACCAGTAATGCAAACTAGCTAGAGCTAGATGTCATCATATATTGCATCTGTTTTATTTTATTCCAATGTGACCATGTTTCTTGTATCGCCCCAGTCAAATACTAATAAAGTAAAATAAAAACAAACATGATTCTTAATCCATTCAAGATCCACCTGCTTTGGTGCAAATGCAAGTGACAGCAGGTGGACTGCAACATGCAAGACCAGTTTGGCAGGGAGACGGTGATGGTTTGAAGAGGCATAACCTTGGAGGACGCACAGATCACCATGTGTGATCCAATGGTACCTTTTTTTAATATATTTATTTTGAGATTTCAATTTTAACATAACATAACGGATATTCACAAACCAACAGCCACACACATAAAAGACCAACTATAATAAAAATATATATATTAAGAGGCAATATATTGTCTTAATATAACCCAGTGGTGTATCAATTTTGGTGGGATACTAGATCTAGTAAATGTGATGGTGAACTGTCAATGTAGGTCAAGTATTGTTGCCAGATTTCAAGAAAGGTGTTGTATTAATTTCTGAGGTAGTATGATATTTTTTCCAGTGGAAGGCAGCTATTCATTTCTATAAACCATTTAACAATAAGGAGTTGGGAGTCCGACTTCCATGACATTGTAATACATTTTCTGGCAATGCAAAATGCTAGTTCTAAAAAATTCCTTTTAAATTAGTATAAATATGGACTATTGGTTGTAATATTCCCTATTAAGCAGACTTGTGAATCCAATGGTAAACTAAAATCTAGAAGTTTTGTAATTATATCTCTTAAATTGGTCCAGAATGTATGAAACTTTGTGAATGACCATGTGCCATGTAAAAACGAGCCTTCCTCCAAACCACATCTAAAACACATATTTGATATTTTAGGTGTAATATAGAGTTGGTGAAGAAAATTATAAAGAACCAATCTTTATCTGGAATTAATAGTGACAGACACACTTTTTTGACATAGTTTTGATCAGAGCTCCGTATCAATCGTCACACCCAAGTCGGACTCCCAGGTCTCCCTAGATTTGTGTAATCCAGGCTTTACAATTTTATCCATTATTAGAGAATACGCTTTTGATTTAAACCTGGATACCTTTTCTTCATCATGAAGAAACTTTTCTATCACTGAGCACAGGTCATCCTTCCTCCTTAGGTCCCTCAAAAGACATCAACAATCCATTTGCATAGATGATGAATCCCTTTCTGGTGCCAGTTTTCCAGAATTGTGTAATCCACAGTCATGGGAATGAGTTCATTCTGTCTCCAAGGTGTTTTGGTTAGACGCTTGTTGTTAATCCAAGAATGTTGAGGACCTCATGGCCATATTTTAATGATATGTATCAAAAAAGGGTTGTCAGTTTTAGAGTTTATGGTTTTTGGAATCTATTTGTAAATTAAATCACCAGATATTCTCTTTTGAAGACCATATATTATAATAAAAGCCCAACAGGGGGCATTAGGTTTTTCAAATGAAAAAAAAGGCAAATTGCATTTCAGTAGCCAAGTAATAATTTTTAAAATTAGGGATTACCCTGTTTATAGTTAATCAATCAATCTATACATTTTTATTTATATAGCGCCGATCACAACAACAGTTGTCTCAAGGTGCTTTCCAGAAAGAGCAGGTCTAGACCAAACTCTTAATAGAATTATCTACGGCGGACCAACAAATCCCTCCATGAGAAAAATCTGCCTTTTTAACGGGCAGGAACCTCGAGCAGGGTTGGGGGGGTTGGGGGGGAGCAGCAAAAGATATAAGATAGTGGATATAAATTGGTGGATTATAATCCACTTTCTTCAATCTCTCCATGGTCGAGCAATGGCGGCAGCGGGGATCCCAGGTTGATAATAAGATTAATAGTAATGTAACATTTAACAATAGCTTATGGGGAAATACTATACAACAATAATAATAATAATAATAATAGTAATCATCATCTTGAGCATCTTGAGATCAGTGGACATCGAGCAGGTCCACAGCAGCAGGTGCAGTCACCAACCATCTGACTTTACAGGGCGAGAAAGCACAAAGGCTCAAGGGAAGAAGTCAAGTTAGTAACATGCATTAATCCATTAACATGCAATGATTCAGTAACATGCATTAATCCAGTAACATGCATTACATAAACGTAAAGTGAGAGGTATGTATAAAGAGGGACAGGGAGAGAGGAAGAGAGAAAAGCTCTGTGCATCATAGGAGATCCCCCAGCAGTTTAAATCCATAGTGGCATAGCTAAGAGCTAGCTTTTGCCAGCCTTAATTATAAGCTTTATCATAAAGGAAAGATTTAAGCCTACTTTTAAATGTAGAGAGGGTTTCTTCCCCCGAACCAAGATTGGGAGATGGATCCATAGGAGAGGAGCCTGATAGCTGAACGCTCTGGTTCCCATTCTACTTCTGTAGACTCTAGGGACTACAAGAAACCCTGCATGCTAAGAGCGCAGTGTTCTGGTTGGACAATATGGAACTATGAGCTCCTTCAGATAAGTCGGTGCTGACCGTTAAGGGCTTTGTAAGTGAGCAGAAGGATTTAGAATTCGATTCTAGATTTTACTCGGAGCAAATGAAGGGAAGCTAATACAGGAAAGATATGATCTCTTAACCTGGTTCTGGTCAGAACTAGGTTGCAGCAGCGTTCTGGAAGTGCAGCAGCGTTCTGGCTCAGCTGGTTGGGCTTCAGAGACTTATTGGGACTACCTGCTAGTAGGGCATTACAGTAATCCAGCCTGGAAGTAACAAATTTATGAACTAACTTTTCTGCATCTATTTGCGACAGAATGTGCCGTATTGTAGAAATATTTTGCAGATGAAAAAAGGCAGTCCTAGAAATCTGTTTTATGTGGGAGTCAAAGGACATATCCTGATAAAAGAGAACTCCAAGGTTCCTCACAGTGGTGCTGGAGGCCAAGGTCATACCATTTAGAGTACTTATATTATCAGATAGATTGTTTCTAAGGTGTTTGGGTCCCAGCACAATAACTTCAGTTTTATCTGAATTTAATAATAAAAACTTGCAGGTCATCCAGCTGTTAATGTCTTTGAGACCCTCCTCTAAATTGAATAAGTGATTAGATTCACCTGTTTTCATTGATAAGCACAATTGTGTGTCTACTGCATAACAGTGAAAGTTTATTGCGTGTTTCCTGATAATGTTGCCTAAAGGGAGCATATATAGTCTGAAGAATATTGACCCAAGCACAGATCCCTGGGGAACTCCGTGGGTAACTTTGCTATGGATGGAGGATTCATTGTTAACAGATACATACTGAGATCTGACACATTAATAGGACTTAAACCAATTTAATGCAGTGTCTTTGATGCCAATTAAGTTTTCAAGTCTTTGCATTAGAATTTGGTGGTCAATAGTATCAAATGCAGCACTAAGATCCAACAAGACTGGAACAGAGGCCAGTCTCTCATCAGATGCCATTAAAAGGTAATTTGTAACTTGGACCAGTGCTGTTTCTGTACTATGGTGAACTCTAAAACCTGACTGGAAATCCTCAAATAAACTATTGTTACGCAGAATATCCCACAATTGTTCGGCTAACATTTTCTCTAAGATTTTTGAGAGGAAGGGAAGGTTAGATATCGGCCTGTAATTTGCTAAAGCCTCTGGATCAAGGGTCGGCTATTTAAGCAATGGTTGGATTACGGCTTTTTTAAAGGACTTTGTTACGTAGCCTGAATTTTAAAACAGATTGATGATTTCTAATAGAGATTTTCTGACTAAGGGTACACTTTCTTTAAGTAGACTGTTGGAATTGGGTCCAGGAGACGGGTTGTTGTTTTGGATAAGGAAATAAGGGAAGTTAATTGTTTTATAGCAATAAAAGTAAAATAAAAGTAATAATTTTTAATAATAATAATAATAATACATTTAATTTATAATGCACTTTACATTTGGATCAAATCTCAAAGTGCTACAAAGTAAAAGCAGATAAAAGCATCAATTAAAAATAAAATAATAACTATATAAAAACATGACCAAAAACCAGCAATGTTAATTAAAGTTATAGGCATTCCACAGACGAGGAGCAGCAGAACAGAAGGCCCGATCACCCATTGTGCTGAGCTTAGTCCGGGGAAGGAGAAGGCGGTATGAGTGGGTAGCATGGAGGGATCCTGTTGAGGTCAGTGGGGTGAGTAGTTCTTTTAGGTAGGGGAGTGCATTGCCACGGATGCACTGGGGAGTGAGGAGAGAGATCTAATAATCAATCCTTTTGGAGATGGGAAGCCAATGAAGGGAATGAAGAATGGGGATGATGTGTTCATGTTTACGAACTCTAATCAGGATCCTTGCAGCACTGTTTTGAATATATTGTAGTCTTTGAAGACTTTTATCAGGGATCCCGATGAGAAGTGCGTTACAGTAATCCAGTCTGGAGGAGACAAACGCGTGGGCCAGCTTTTTAGCGGAGTTTGGAAATATTTCTGAGATGATGAAAGGAGATCTTGCAGATTTGTTTGATGTGGGATTCAAAAGTGAGTTGAGTGTCTACTCTTACGCTGAGGTTGGTGACTGATGAAGAGAGGGGAATGTCGTGACCAGAGAAGGTAATACTGGTTATGGAGGAATACTGGGTGCCAATTAAAATTGCTTCAGTTTTGGAGCTGTTCAACTGGAGAAAGTTGTTTTTCATCCACACCTTTATCTCCTCCACACAAGCACGGAGATTTGACAGAGGTGATGATGATGATGATAAGGATGGACAGGCTGCGGAGGAACATGTGTCAGTTTTTATGTAGATTTGCGGTTCATCATCGTAGCAATGGAATGACAGTCCATATGGACTGATGACATGGCCAAGGGGGAGCATCTACAGCAGGGGTATTCAACTAAAATTTTAAGAGGTCCAGTGAGAGAAAATTTCCTCAAGCGAAGGTCCGAGCATCATAATGTCAAACATTATGAATTAGTGTGATTGATATATATTTATTGTCACTTAACATTGAAGTATACATGTGTAATAATCATAATAACAATAATAATAATAATAATAATGATAATGATAATAATAATAATAATAATAATAATGTTTTTCTCTCATTAGGTTAAGGCAGCATTTCAAAATAAAACAGAGAAAATAAATTTAATAGCATTTGAAAATTTGTGCATCTTAAAATAAAGTGATTCATTTCACAACAATAAAATACCAACAGCTTGAGTTTCCCTTTTAAGTGTCTCAACAATTTTTTTTTACAATAAATGAATATAAACACATCTGAATAATTGAACAGTTTTACAGTTTCTCTTTCTTCCCCTCTTATATCTTATCCCCCCACTTTATGTTGTTCAGTGAGAGAACTGAGCTCTAATTTCTCCTGCCAGGACTTTAAATCTGGGCTGGAATGGTGTCAGGGCCATTCGCATGCACATATGAAGGTTGGTGAGTCTGGAACGATATTTAGTTTTAATTATGTTCATTGTGGAGAAAGCTGCCTCACAGCTGTATGTGGACCCAAACATGGTCAAGATGAACAGGGCTACTTTCCTCAAACCTGGGAAAGCTGTCTCAGAGACCATTTGGAGCCAGAAAGTGGCAGGGTCAGTTCTGCTAAACTGCTCTTTCAGGGCCACATCTGCTTGCAGATCAATCAATTGCAGCTGGAGAGGCCAAGCATTTACCCACTTGAAGTGCTGTGTGACTTCTTTTGAGAACCCCCTGACATCTGTGATAAGAAATGGATTCTGAATGAACATGGTGAGCTGCTGTCCAAAGCTGAAGCTGTCAAAACGTTTGCTGAAGTTTACGATTAGCTTATCAACAAAGTCAACAAAATGAGACACATCTCTCTGTCCCTGAACCTGTCCCTGCACTACTGGGAAGTGTGCACAGTCTCCCTGCAGGTCTTCTCAAGTCTCAAGTTTCCTCTGAAAGGAGCGGACAGCTGTCATCAGTTCACAAACTGAATTGTCCTTGCCCTGTAGCTTCAGATTCAGTTCATTCAGATGTGATGTGATATCAACCAAAAAGGCCACATTATCCATCTTTTTCTCATCTTTTAAAAAGAGAGAAAACTGTGTTGCCTTCTGACTTCTCAGCTCTGCTAAGAAAGCTTCTACTTCCATTCTGATGGACCAAAAGCGCTCCAACACCCTGCCTTTGCTGAGCCATCTCACATTGTTGTGGAGCAAAAGATCATCGGCATTTGCCTCAACTTCTCTAAGGAACTCCTTGAGCAAGCGATGCTGATAGGAAGAGGATGCCCTGAGAAAATTTATCATTTTCATCACTGTGTTCATCACCTCAGCATGCTCATCAGACAGGGTGGAGCACAGGACAGACTGATGAATTATACAGTGATAAGAGATGAGTTCTGGATTGTCCTCTTTCGTCCTTGCTACAGCTCCTTTCTCTCTTCCTATCATGGCAGGGGCCCCATCTGTTGTTATTGAAACTACTTGTTTCGGCTCTATTCCTCGCATTGTTAACATCTCCTTAATTGCCAGGTAGATGTCCTCTCCTCTTGTACTAGTCTGAAGGGGAGTAACACCTAACAGGTCTTCACAGAACACATTCTTATCTTTGTTGAAGAACCTTACGTAAACTAATAGATGAGCATTGTCAGACACATCAGTGGACTCATCTACAGCTAAGCCTACACATGACGCCTTATGAATCGCTTCATCCAACTGGGCTAGCACATCCTGGGCTAAAATTTCTGCTTTCTTTGTGGTCGACGATGACGACATAGATATTTGCCTAATTTTGTCACAGAGCTCTTCTTTTTGTTTTCCCTCAAGTAAGGTCTCTGCTACTGCACTCATGCACTCCTTGACAACCCCTGCATCAGTAAATGGCTTTTTGTGTTGACCCAAAATCCAAGCAACTCTGAGGGAACATTCATTAGCACGTTGTTGGGCAGTGAATGAATGGGTCAGAATCCTGGTTGATTGCTCATATTGGGATCTGAGAATGCTTATTTTCTGTGACCTCAGTTCAGACTTGAGTGGATATGTTTGATGAAAAACTTTGTGTTTTGTCTCATAGTGGCGTTTCACATTGGCACTTTTAATCAGCGCCACGGTCTCTGAACATATGAGACTAACTGGTTTTGTGCTCCCAGTGGGAAGAATGAACATAAATGAATCTGTCCATTCCGGGTTGAAAGCTCTATTTTCGCTATCCACGTTTCTCTTCTTTGAGAGCGCCATTATTTTTCTCTGTTGTCTCCCGCTCACTCGTCTCTCCCTGTCTCCCGCGTCCTGTCTCTGTCTCCCGCGTCTCTCTGTATTCTCTCCTTGTCTCCCACTCACTCGTCTTTCTGTCTTTTCTTCCTGTCTCCAGCTCACTTGTCTATCCGTGTCATCTCCCTGTATCGCTAATTTCCCTTTCCACTTGTCACTCGCCTCTGATGCTCATCTCCGTTTTCAGAGTCGCGGGGTTTTTTTTACACAAATTTGATTGGCTGAGCAGCATCACGTGGGATGGCTTAACTCGCATGCAATTGGTCTGTAAGGTCTGTTAAACAAATGCCGTAAAGACTAGAAAAGCTGTGCGGGTTAAAATGGAAGCGCCCAGTCATAACGTAGAATCCCTCAATAATTTATTGATTATAGGTCTGGGTCCGCATAGGACGGCATCCGGACCCGGACCCGGACCGCGGTCCGCCTGTTAGTGACCTATGATCTACAGTATGTAGAGAATGAGGCCAAGGACTGATCCCTGGGAGACCCCAAAAGTGTGTGTCCGGGACCTTGAACATCCAAGGGAAATGTATTCTGTTCTGTAGGTGAAGTAGGATTGAAACCAGTTTAGGGCGGTGCTAGTGAGTCCAATGGTGTGATGTAGGCAGTGTAGGAGTATTCCATGGTCAACTGTGTCAAAGGCAGCAGACCAATCAAGGAGAATCAGGAGGGAAGGTGAACCAGCATCTTCTGCCATCCGTAGGTCATTTGTGACTCTAAGCAGAGTTGTTTCTGTGCTGTGGGCGGAACGGAAACCATACTCAAAGGTTTCAAAGAGGTTGTTGTATTTGAGGTGGTCCTGGAGTTGGGCAGCAACTACTTTTTCCCGTACTCTGTAGAGGAATGGGAGTTTGGAAATGGGCCTGTAATTAACAAAAAGTTCTGGATCGAGAGTACGTTTTTTGAGGAGTGGTCTGATTGTGGCGGCTTTTAGGGCAGATGGAACAAAGCCGGCCTGGATGGATTAGTTTAGGGGGACTGATGGAAGAGATGTTAGTTTTCACTAGGGCTATAGGAAAGGGGTCGAGGGCACAGGTGGACGGTTCCATAGTCCTGATGATAAAATCAACCTCTTGCTGTGAGATTTCTGGGAAGCACTTTAGTGGTTGGAAGATCTCAAACTTTGAGTAAGCAGACTAGATAGGTACAGTGGAGGAACCAGAAAGGACAGAACGGATTGAGTCAATTTTCAATTTAAAGAAAGCCATGAAATTATTGAAATGCTCTTCTGTAATTTCTGCAAGTGGGGGAGTTTGTGGTTTAAGAAGATGATTGATAGTGGAAAACAGCTACTTAGAATTTCCAGGACTGGTTTTGATAATGTTCGAGTAGAACATTGACCAAGCCTCTATAAGCGACTTTGAGTAGACCTTTTGGTATTCCCGAAAGGCTAGCTTGTGGACAGTGAGACTTGAAGCCCTTTTAACTCCGCTCAAGGACATGCCCAGCTGCCTTCATTTTCCGTAGCTCGCTGGTGAACCAGGGGGTTGAGCGGGAGAAGGTGACTATTCTAGTTTTTACAGGCGCGTGACGATCCAGGATGCTACTCAGGGAGTTATTGTAGAAATCCACTGAGTCATTGGCTGATACAAAGTTTGCAGAAAGAAGATGCTTGAGGTCAATTGTCATGGTTTCTGGGTTGGTGTTTTTCAAATTCCTGAAGTAGATTTGACGTTTGGGCTTAGTGAGGGGGAACACAAGTGACAATTCCATGGAGACGGCCTTGTGGTCGGACACACCCAGATCGTACTCAAGAAGATTGCTTAGAGATGACAAGATCCAGGGTGTGCCCCATGGTGTGGGTGGGGACATGGACAAATTACCTGAGATTAAAACAATCCAGTAGTTGGAGAAATTCGGAGGCAAAACGACATGCAGGGGAGTTGACATGAATGTTTATATCTCCAAGTACTATAATGTCGACAAAATGTCGACAAAACGTTGTACATCTCGACAAAAGGTTGTACATCTCAGATATGAAGGCTGGGTTTGGTTTGGGTGGTCGGTAGATAAGAAGTATAGTCATGGAGAAAGGGGGTTTACAATTAAATGCCAGGCATTCAAAAGAAGAGATCTCTGGCAACGGCAGTGGAGACAAGTGCAAATCACTGCGGTAGATGACAGACAGACCACCATCACGACGAGTGCTGCGGGCTTTCTGGAGGTAAGAGTAACTGGCGGGACAGGTCACATTCAGGTCAAAAAAATCATATGGTTGTTGCAAGGTTTCTGTAAGGAACATAACGTCCAGACACTTCTCCAGAAGGTGGTCATGTATGAGGCATGATTTGTTTGTTAGAGATTGTGTATTAAAGAGTTAGATTTTAATACTAGATGGAGCAGTGAGTCTCTGTATTGGCCGAAGAAGACTGAAATCCACTCCACGTTTTCTAACCCGCACAGTGAGTCACTTTATAGAGGAAACTCCAGTGCCACTAGTAGGAAGAGCAACAGCATTCTGATGACACGTCTGACGCGACGGTCAGACCGAAAGGACGGAATGGAGTTATCGGAGCAGGAGTAAACAAACTTAGAACGGCAACTTCTGTGAACGTAACGGGGCCCGAGAAGGAGTCCAAGTTGTTTATTAACCGATATGCACAACAGAGTGTTGTAGACTAGCCCATTATTAGCCGTTAGCCATGGATGAGGCACACAGAGGACGTTAGTAGCCGTTATTTTCATGGAAATGATGCAGCGAAAAAAGCTATCAAACGCAGAAAGTGATCAACAACGGCTTTTGGTGAAAGTGTCACAGGGGCAGTGATGAACAAGACAGATAAACAAACTGACATCAACGATGAACAAACAGAAACGGACATAAATCATGAAACAAACAGATACAGAAGTCTCCGGGTGATGGATCACTTGCAGCAACAGGTGGGCAGACCATCACCAGACTCGGTAGAATTCGTACAAATACAAATACAGAATAACATATACAAATACGGATATAAATCCAAAAGGTTTGCCGGTGAGCAACAATAAAGGTATACTTCTCGGTTTATAGTATTGCAGGATGTAGAACTCTGATGGAAAAGCGGCGAACAGACATCGCCAGCGTCCTCTCCCTTCAGCACCCAGACTGCAACTATCTCACTGTTTTAGATCAATAGGACTGGAGCGGTCTAGATCTGCTCCAGGTCTGTGTGTTGTTTCCAAGCACATAGTCCTTGGGTGTAAACTTGAGCCAATTGAAGGCACAAGGTTGAGGATCTTGTCCCTAATACTTATAATTTTGTCCTTAAAAAAACTCATAAAGTCATCGCTACTAAGGGTTCCAGGAATACGGGGCTCAATAGAGCTCTGCCTCTCAGTAAGCCTGGCTACAGTGCTGATCAAAAACCTGGGGTTGTTTCTGTTTTCCTCTAGCAGTGCAGAGAAATAGGCCGCACTGGCGCTTCGGATGTCTCTCTCTTTTTTTTTTTTTTAATGTTTGTTTGAAGTTTCGAGTCAGGTTGTTAAAGAATAGAGCGGCTCTCCTCTGTTTCACACTCTTATTTTTTAGGGGGGCGATAGAGTCGAGAGATAATCTCAGTGAGCTTGCAAGTCCTATCAACAAAATAATCAATTTGCCCAGGACTAACGTTTGAGTCAGATTCTTTTAAGCTGAGATATGCAACTGAACTCAGGGCTGATAGAATAGCTTCTTTAAATTTTGATACAGCTTCTTCAGATATATTTCTGACGTAGAATGATTTTTCTATTAGTGAGTGATGTAGCATTGCAAATTCAAAAGTTATCAAACAGTGGTCCGATATCAGTGGGTTCTGTGGATGAACTACTCGTGTTTCAATATCAATGCCGTAAGTCAGGACTAAATCCAGGGTGTGTTAAAAAAGTGAGTGGGCTCATTAACACACTGACTGAAACCAATTCAGTCTAATATTAGGTTAAACGCAGCACCGAAACTATCGCTGTCTTTATCTATGTGAATGTTAAATTCACCTGCAATAATTATTTTATCTGTCTTAAGGACTAGGTTTCATAGAAAATCACAGAATTCGTTTAAAAATTCTGAGTATGGGCCAGTAGCCCGATACACTATGACAAATAAGAATGGCGGTTGATGCTTCCAGGTTAGATTTGTAAGACTGAGAGTAAGGCTTTCAAATGAGTTACAGTCAGGTTTGGGCTTAGGATTTAATGGTAAACTGGAGTTAAACATGGCTGTAACTCCAACTCCTCGGCCGGTGCTTCTAGGTATGTGAGTATTAATATGAGTAGCGGGGCTAGACATTTAAACTAACATATTCCTCCTCACACAGCCAGGTCACCGTCAGACAGAATAAATCAATATGATCTAAAATAGGATCAATTACTAAAACTGTTTTAGATGTTAGAGATCTAATATTCAGTCCAAAATTAATTATATTTTCATTTTTAACTAAATTCTTGGTTGTTTTAATTTTTTTATTAGGTTTTTGTGTAAAATCCTTTTATAACCTGACTTGAATAATGTAGGTGGTCGGGGGACAGACACAGTCTCTACAGGTTTTGGGCTGCGTGACTCTAAAGGAGGCGCAGAGAGGCGTGTAAGACTGCGACTCTGCTTCCTGGTCTCAACTCTGTGACGACATGTTTGCTCTCGTCTAATAATCTCCGTTAGATTCCTAAATAAGAGCGCTGCTCTATCCAAAGTGGGAGGGATACCGTCTCTCCTAATTAGACCGGGCTTTCAAATGAAAGTGATAATAAGTGGACAGGAGAGGGAAAATCAGGACAACCCAAAAAAAAGGGAACGGTTCTGAAAGTGCGTGGCCACAGACCATTTCTCTCTCTTCATCCTTACAGATTTTTCTTTAGTTTTGCATTTTACTAGTGACCTTGTCTCTACTGGTACTATTATTATGAATAACCTGTAGCCCATTCAGGTTCCAAAGGTAGTCCAGCTCCTCTAAGATGGCACAAGGATACATGCCATTGCAAGAAGGTTTGCTATGTCTCCCAGAAAATTCTTAGGAGCGTGGAGGAGATAACAGGAGACGGAAGGCTACAAGAGGATACCTGGACAAAGCCGTTGAAGGACAACAACCCAGCAGCAGGACCGTCCTTTGTGTGAGGAGGAACATTGCCAGAGGACTACAGAATGATCACCAGAGGGCTACTGGTGTGAATGTTTCTGATCAAAGTGTCAGAAACCGACTCCACATGTGTGGCATGAGGCGCCCTGTGTGCTCAGGTGAGACCTGAGCACACAGCTCTGTATGTTGCAGTTCCATTGGTGTCCGCCAGAGAACACCAATATCAGTATTGAATTTGACCTCAATCGTCAACTGGCAGGTTGACAGTTGACAATTGACACTCAGCACATGTCACAGACATCAAAGATTCTGGAGACACCATGGTGAATGTGATGATGCCTGCAAAATCATCCAGCAGGACTGATTTGGTGATGGGTCAGTAATAGTCCGGGAAGACATATCCTTGGAGAGTCTCACAGACCTTCACCTGGTGCCAAGACTGCTGGTAGGTACCAGGATGAAATCTTCAGACCAACTGTCGTTACAATGGAGGACAGTGGACCCTGGGTTCCTCCCAGTGCAGGACAATGGCAATGACAATGTGCCAACCTCATGTGGTCATTTGTATGTAGGCAGTTCCTGGATGGTGAAGGTATCGATGCCATTGACTTTTCTCAAGTTCTGAAGACCAGAATCCAACTGAGAACCTCCGCTACGCTATGTAGTGGTTCATCTAATGCTGCCAAGTAACGCCAAAGTTTGTCCAGGAACTCACTGATTCTACCCACCGGCCATCAATCTGACGAACAATCAAACCAGTGTCAGTGTTGTACAATGACCTGGTTCACCCCATTACACAATAACTACCTCCAACTGTCATTACTCTGACATCTTTGCACTGCCATATATATATTTATATATACATATTAATACATATATATTTAAATGTATATGGCCTGTACACAAGAACATCTCCATTTGTTTATAGCTTATATATTTTTTTATTGCCTTGTCCATTTAATTTAAAATTATTTATCTGACGTTCGTACTGTGAGAACTCATTTAATCAGAGTCAAATTCCTTGTATGCATATACATGGCCAATAACGCTGATTCTTCTGATTCTGATACCCTAATTCAAAGCTGGGAGGATATCCCCCATCCACCATCTCATCAAAACTATTCCCAGGCATTGTAAGGAGTGCCTACAGGTCAAACACGCTACTGGGACACATAATGAGTTGTTGGGATCAACACACAGACACATTATTTCACAAAGAGCAACAGAGATTGTAGGAAAATATTGATTAGAATGTGTTTGTAACCAACCGATGCAAAATATGTTTTTACATAATTAAGTTTAGTTAGGATGAATATATGAATGGATTGGATTTGATGGCGACAGTCTAACCTGTGCGTAGTGGCCACTGCAAATGGCAGCCCTCCAGTCAGGCACGTCGATGCAGTCGGGATGACGGAGCAACCAGTTGTCCTCTTTCACCAGATAGGCTCCGGGATACTCACTCACCGAGCCGTCAATGTCATGAAAGATAGTTGTTTTATCCCCGTCCATTTGCATCTTATTAAACCAAGGACCTGGCTCCCCAAAAAACACCCGAGACGTGATCTACAGCAGAGGGATCGAATGATATAGGTAAATATTTTTAACTGTAATAGTTGATACATTGTGCTCATAAACATCACTCATGACCATATTCCAAAACTTGTCAAGATTCAAAACATTGCGAAGGCTCCTTCCCTTCTATCGTTAAGGAAAATGGCTGCATCTAATTAGTATTAGCAGTATTATTACTTCATATAGTTTAGTATAATACATTATGGCCCCCTTGTTGGCGAGGTGAGTCCACAATGCTACAGTTTCATACCCATTTCACATTGTTAATTTTTTTTTGTTATTCACAGAGAATGTGACTCACAGGTACGTGGTCAAAGATGATGCCAGAGATGTTATTGTTGGGGCAGCTCTGCCATGAGTTGTTGAGCCTGAAGCCAAAGGCACTAGTGTGCCGACCATCTAGTGCTACGTACTTCCGAAATGTGCAGTTCTGCATATTGATTGGCCCATCGTAGATCTGCATGCCCCGGATAGGAAAATCTCTGTAGAGTGACACAAATGAAATGAAATGCTTAGTTACAAAACAGACAGCAACAGAATGCTGAAATTATATTATATATAATGAGAGATACAGCCAACAGTGACTGTATCAGAGAATTTAACAAGGTGACAGGCCCTGAAGTTGTATTTGAAGTCTGCAGTTTAAAGAGTGAAGAATAATTGTGTCAATTACAAAAAACAACCTATGGAAGTAGCTGATTGCAGTTACATCAATGTGTAAGTTAAGTATTTCAACTTCTGCTGAGGTTTTGGCTATAAAGCCTTCTTCAGAGCAAGGGGAGGATATGATTTGAGGTCCAGCAATTTATATAAGGTGCTGTATAGTTGGCCTCTGATGTCACAAGTTAATAATGATAGGATGACAGTAAAAGATTAACAGGAAGTTTCCTTTGATGTTAAGCCATCTGTCGTTGGGTTTGCTGGGTTGAAAGGTGTGAACCAGTTTGTCTCGGTCGGTGCACGTCTGAATAAATAAAGTGGGGGTTCCTTTATGATCTCACATAGTGATGGTTCCGCTTGCAGGATATGCCGATGATTTTTAATAATGTCCCGAAGTTTTTGGTTGCAATAGGTAGACAATGTTATTTTTAGAGATAGATCGTAGATCAGCTCTAGAAGATAAAAACGCATAATCGTACGCTCTGTTTATTACAGCCTGGGGGTAGTTTCTTGCACTAAATCTACATTTAATCTCTTCTGCTTTGTGTTTGAATTCATCCAATTGCAAGTAATTCCTCATTAGATGTAAAAACTGTCCTTTAGGTATATATTGATTGAAATGTCCAGAGTAGTTACTGTTGTAGTCGAGAAAAGTGTTGCATTCTATGTGTTTCCTGTAAATGGAGATTTGAATATTTACATTTTCATGCTCGGAGATGGTTAGCTGCTTATCCTATTAAGGGTCACAGGGGCTGAAGACAATCCCAGCTGATATTAGGGACAAGAGGCCACAGAATTATAGTAGCTTTAATTTGGTTGGAAAGTGTTTTTCATCAGTAAATGCTTATTTTGATACTATGACCTAATATCACTATTGTAGAAAGTGATGAGATAACTAAAAAGAAATTAGATTAGTTTTGATATGAAAAAGAACACTCTCAACTTGTCTGGGACACAGCTCGATTGGGGGTAGAGCGGCAGTCTCTCAATAGTAGGATCGGAAAGACCCTGACCCCAAAATGCTCCCTGAGCGCTTCCAAGGAACTGCCTACCCTCTCACTAAGGGATGGGTGAAATGCACAGAAAGAATATTGTTTACAGTAGGGATCAACTATTGGCGCTACGTAGCACTGCAGTGCTGCCCGATTAGAGGCCCGATTTTCCCGGCGAACTGAAGAGGAGACAGGGGAACCGTATTGGATTATCGCGTCGCGCAAGGAGGAAACGCTAAAGACACGTCCTTCGGACGAAGGTCCGAAGGCCCAGCTTTTATTCTGTTATATTGCTCAGTGTGCTCTTTGCTGCTATAACCCGGCAATTTCCCCATTGTGGCATTAATAAAGGCTTATCTTATCTTATTTACATGGTCCATCTTTCATTCATATGCCTTGCAATGTAATGCACATTATCTATTGTGTAGTTTAATGCAATTAAATTCTCATTCTCAACTACATATAACTTTGTGAGTTGGTTATTTCACTTGTGCCTCAATCCTTATAAACATAAACAGAATGATTATTTTAATAAAGATTAAGCTGGAACTTTTAACAGTTTATGTCCTTTAGTGAAATCTGGCAATGAAGAAAAACAAATTGAACAAACACTCTTTTCTGGTCTGAATCTTTGATCCTAGAAACTATTTGTCTACTTGAGACATGAATGCAAATGTTTTTTCCAAATTGTAATTCCGTCTCATTTGTTCACAATGCATACCATACACCTTCAATTACCATTTGATAATGTTACTTTTTGAAACTTTTCTAATTCCACGAATGTTTATACACCAATACAGCAAACTTTTTACTTGGGCAGAGATGATTTTCTCAAACATTGGGCACAATCCGTCTTTGCCAGAGGTAGCATTTATGATATTGTGAAACAATATGACTTGATGTAATTGATGTCAGTTGTTGTATATTGGGGTTACTTTTTTGGCTGTGGGGTGTGGCAGGGAAAAATATAATATGTCAAACACATAATTTATTTTAGTTGCAAAAATGGTTTATGCAATTACTTGGAATTATTTTAGAGTAAAACCTTACTATGGGTCGCAGTATTTTAATGACAAATGTCTTGCAGTTTGATTAACAATTCATGTGTTGTTAATTTTTTGTCTGTCATCACGAGGCCACTGACCCACAAGAGGAGCAGACAAGGGGCCTCATTATGGATATCCTTCTGTGTTGGAGGACACAGAAAGGATCCCCGACTTTGTTGTATCGTAAGTGTCACTGTTGTTTAGAAGAAGAGAGTGTCCTTGGATATGTCCTCCAACTGCTTATGCCTACTTCTTTGGGCTGATCTACGCTTTAAACCTCTGGTACCCAAAATAACTGAGGTACACATTTGAAACCATTCAGAAAGTTTTCATGGAACTTTGAACAGACCTCTCTGCAAGGGTCAAATCCCTCAAAAACAACTCCATCAGTGAATCCACCGAGCTCACTGATAATGTTGGATCTAGAATTGTTAACGTCTAAAACTTCCCTTCTGTTCAGCCAACACTATGTTAATAATATTTTCTCTGCTACTCACTCTCAAACCTTATCTACCTCGAACTCCGTTTTCTTTTTTGTTTCGCCACTGCCTTATCTTGTACTTAATTGGGTTTTTCTTAAACATTTAATATGTTAAGATTTAATCTGTGTAAACCAATGACACATACCATCGAGCAGTATTACAAAATAAATTTGATCATTTTGTGACTGAAAGTTCTGGTTCTCAGTAATCTTGTTAACAGTTTTATAGGATTCATAGTTGTGTATCACACATGTTCTGTATGTCCTTGTATACATCACTTGCGTTCCATTTTTTTAAAATCTTGGAGTAGATTATTGAACTACTACTACTATTATGTTACTATTAGTATACAATGTTAAAGCACAAGTTAGCTGCTAAGACCTGGACAGCTGGGTCTGATATAGTCTACATTTACTTGACCCTGTTGGAAGGGATTTGATACGGTAACAATCATAATAAAATAAATGTTTTGAACGTACAGGTTGCAGATTTAATTATTTATACATTTTATGGGAAGTTATTTGAATGTAATATTATGAGCTACTACAACAGAAATGAGTAAATAGAAATAAGAATTCAATGTTATTTGACTGTAATATTATGAGATACTACAACAAAGATGAGTTAATAGATCTAAGATTTCAAAGTTATTTGAATGTAATAGGACGAGTTACTACAATACAGAATAGTTAATAAAAGTAAGAATTCAAAGTTAATTTAATGTAAAATTATGAGTTAAAGCAACTTACGGTTTAGTTAACTAAAATTGGAATTCAAAGTTGGTAAATTTGAGGAAAACGTTAAATGCTCAACTTGAAATTGAAAAGTTTGTAGCCTTAAAATTTTGAGGTCTCTCAACTTTTTTTTTTTGGAGTGTATGAAGATGTTAAAATCTGATTTTAATTTTAAGACTCTTGTGTCAAAAAAATTGCATTTTTCATTTAATGAAAAAAGTTAAACCATATTTCTCTCTAAGCAACACGGAGAAACTAGTACACACTGTCATGCTCCCCTTTCTGTTTGACCAGAGAAAAAAAAAAAACGATACGATAAATACGATAAAAACGATATTGATTCCAACTTTTGATGCGTGAATGCTGACTATATGGTTGACGATAGGGACAAACGGACTGCAGCCATCAATTTGAAAATATTCTGCAAATTATGAAAACATCTGCATCAATTTGAAAACACACAAATGCTGCAAAGTCCACAACACAACACATTACGAAAAAAGATCTGCCATAGCCACAACACAATGGAAGGTTTTGCAAAGGACACTTTAAAGTGCTACATCCTGGAAGAGCTTTTTTATTGCTTCATTTAGTGAATAAAACTGATACAATACAAAACATGTCATGAAAGAATTGTTACTGTCTCTGTTATTATAGGGAGGTTAAGTAGTATGATAACAGGCTGTAGCTGTAGTGTAACAGCTTAATTGTTGGAGTTTACCAGTGAAGGCCTGGGTCAAAAATGCCTTATCTTCGACTGGAGTTCATTGGTACCTACATTTTAGGGTTATATTTGCTTAATTAATTGAATGGCATGCAATTGTTTGAAAGGTGCTACATAAAGTCTAATTTGATGAAAGTGAGAATTGTAGTATCCAAATGAATCAAATCCAACTGATAAAGCAACAGCAGGTCAAGACGCACCAAAATTTACTTACATACCACGTGGCAGGGTTCTACCATTCAGGTCAGAACTTCCAGGTCCCCAGATCTGGCTGTCAGGGACAGGCATTCCACGGTTGTCACTTTCACCCACAAAGAGCGAGTTTTTCACCTGCTGACGGGAGCCATCATCATCTGGAAACGTCCCTCCGCTGCACAGACAGAGAGAGTTAAGTCTACCACTTTTCCTCTAGTGAATAACAATTCCAAGAGCCCTTAAAGAGTAATTCTGTTTGTCAAAGTCATTCTGTCTGAGTTATCGAACAAGGGGAAACATTTCTAACTCTGAAAGAGTCTATGACTATATATGATCGTTAATGAATCAAATGTTTAACATCATTTATCTTTGTTTATGTGAAAAAAATTGTTTTCATACATTTTGGTGATCAACAGTTATTTACAAATAGAGCGGGCAAGTGAGATCAGAAGGGCTGACCCAATATAATTCTAGGGGAGAGTAAGTGGATTCTAAGCAATTTACTCTTGTACCAACCCCTGTGCTGGGACTTGGCCATGCTTTTATAAAAAAAAGAAGGTCCACACATGACCATGTGTGAACAAGGAGAGTCCTGCATAGAAATCTTAAGGTCTTGTAGGGGCAGTCCGCTGAAACCCCATCATGCTTTGCACTTCACACCTGGGTTTAGTTTGGTTTCAAACCTAAATTCCTTTTTCTGTTGGATCAAACAATGTTCCTGGTGGTTCCCAAAAAAGCGACAGCACATATCAATGACATTGTTCTCTATCATCTAAATCATGACAGACATGAGAGATTGAGAATATTGACACATAAGTTACAATTTAACAATTGATGACACCCTTCAAAAGCAGCATCTAGCTGAATGTACTAAATTGGTGCATAAAATATCAGAACTCCCTACCATAACATTGGGTCACACGAGCAGGTCAGCACCCTATCACAAACATATAATCGGTATGGTGTGAATTGGGCTCTTCCTTGGTGATTGGATCTTCTACTTCTTCCTTTTCTTGGGTGTTTATTGTTTCACTAACATCACAGATGAACAGTCGTTACAATTCCGTGACATACTTCAGAAAGATTGGCTCATTTGACAAAGTGCAGTGTGAAAGCGAACCAAACCAGATGAAAGTGCAACAATGTTGCAATATCGCCACCAATCGAAACTAGTCTCCAGACTATAAGGTGTGAAAACGCACCAAAAGACACATTACTTCTAGATGGAAAAAAAAGACATGAACTGAGAGGAACAACAATCCTCCTTTCAGCTTCAAGATCGAAGAGCTCTAATGTTTGCACAGAGTGTACAGTCACAGCCCGATGCTCCTAATCTATTTGCCCTTTGCACAGCTTTTGCAGTCAATTAATAAAGTGATATCAGAAACAAACTAAACGTACGAACGTCAGATTGGACCATAAATAGAGGAAATAATTCTGTATGTGAAAGTTTCACAAAATGTACAACACATACATACATATATAGAAAAAGTCCAACATTGAAAATTGGTTGACTGAAGCTTCTTTGCTAATGCTGCAGTCTCCACTCTCAACAAGAGACCACAACAAGTAGCTTGGAGTGTAGCTTAAATTTCTAGCCTTTGATTGTGCAAAATCCAAGAGGATGATGCACTTCTGATGGGATGCGGAATTTGGTGGATAAGCTGTCATTGTACGGGATTTTTTGTAAATAAAGTTCCACTGAGTGACAGGCTACAAAGCACAAAGACATTTTAACTCTATAAGAAGGAGGTAACATCACAAGAAATTTGTCTCATTGCAAACTTTCGAATAGTGAAAAAAGTCCAGCGGTAGCGATCCATCTGAATTCTAGCACAGGCAAGAGCACGTGAGACAAATTCAGACTTTTACATGCCTGTTTGAAAAGAGTGTGATCTGCTTGCCTCTGTGCAATTTTCAAACGTCTTTGTAGCTTGAAAAATGTATCAGCAGACATCTGGTGAAAGGTTAAAGACACACCAATACCAAAGCTGATCAATATGGCTATAATAGTATTTTATAGAATCAACATAGATAAAAGATGATGGTTACAGCCATGCTGCATATAAAATGGTAATCATAGAGAAAGTTAGACATGACAGCACTGCCTAGTTAACTCTGACTGTAGTGACAGTTATTTTGCGTGCGAGTGTGTGTGTAAAATATGTGTAAAGCATGTTCTACTTTCTTTGTTATTCTGTTATTACTGGATCATTCATGATATTATTATTTTAAGAAATCTCTGTTTCCACAAAACACACACCTAAAATATTTTAAAATATATATTTTAGGGTATAAAATGCTGTTAGAGGTATAGATGAATGAATTTAAAAAGCTTCATGCAGCTATAAACGTTGCACGCTTAGGTGCCCTATTATGTATAGCCAGCTAGCTTCTTTTCAAAAATTTCCTTCTTGAAATTTTGTATTCATACCAAACACTGTAAATTTCCCAGAGTATCCTAGGTAAATCCTTAAAATACATTTTTCAAGTCATTCTTCTTCACCTAAACAGGGTGAGAGAAAGGATGTGGAAAGTGGTTCTGTATCACCACCAGTGAATTCTAATTGCAGTCTATTATTTCCATACATAGAAATATGAAAATATGAAATATGAAAATTAATAGTAGGGTTTCTTACCTTGCAAGTGTGAGGCCAATACCATTATCAGCAAATCTAAACCACAAAGAGAGAATATCATTGCTATGAACAGCAGTCTGAGGAAAACACACACACTAGTACACAGGGCCAAAAGGAGAAAATAAGAAATTATATATGGATTACTTTATTTTTAACATCAGTTAATGTCAATGAATATACTACCATAATGGGCTATAGGGAATTTATAAATAGTTCAAGTACACTGACTTACACTAAAAGTTAAGAAATTTCTCTTCAAAACATATCAAATGCTGTGCAAAATGACAGTATCTATCATTTTATAATTAAAAAATTCATCTTTTAAAAAATATAAATTCAAATCAATATTGTTGGTAGTAACAAAATGAGAGAAGCAGCAGCCTGCGATGCCAATCCATTAAATTATAAGACAAACAAGACTCTTGTAGTCAATGTTTTTACGATGTCTCCAGTTTAATACAGGGTTGTTAGTGTCCATGGTCGTGAAAGGGCATTGAGTGAGGAAGTTGTTCATGTAAAATGTGCTATATATTCTGCTATTTGATATTAGGTAGAATTTATTGAGATTAAAAAGAGAATAATAATAATAATTAATTATATAACAAAAGTTAAGGTAAAAGAAAATAATAAATGTTGCCAGTTAGTTTCAGTATCAGTATCATAGTCTGTTCCATCTCTAGCTGCGACTCCCCGACTTTGTTGTACAGTGCACTGGTTACTCAGAAAACTGTATTTAGATATAGTTGAACATTATGTTTGCTTGATTGTAACTTGATCTGGCTGACTTACGTTGTAGACATTTTGCAATAGACAATATAATTGGTTAATAAAACGGATTTATGTCAGACGGTAGAGTTCATATCATCTTATTTCAGTTCTACCCTTTAGGGGTCGTTGTAGTTTATCATTTTGTTTCGAACATTGATTTGGCATAGCTTTTACATCGGATTCCCTTCCTGACGAAAAACTCCTATGTGGCTGGGTTTGCCCCTTTTGTGGCTGGGTTAATTGGTAGAGTTTAATAAATGGAATATAATTGTCTATGGGTGTATATCACAAATGCGTTCTCAATAATAATAAGATTATCATGAAAGAAAACAGGATTCTCTCTCTTTTTCTTTCATCATAAGGTAGATTTACATGGACACCATATTCCTAAAAAAATCAGAAAAAGATGCAGCATGGAAAAGATCCCTTTCCGAATGAGAAAGCCCTTTCTGATCGAGATTTATTTCCGTTGCATGAGGTAGTATAAGTCCTCTAAGTTCCATATGACATTCAGAAAGGCAACGCTGCATATAAACGGTGGACAGGAATAATCCCTGGTGAACTCGTGCTCGTTGACACTACTCGTTTGCATGATGCACACGTAGTGTAAAAAACTCTCAACAAATTATGTGGAAAAGTAAGACATAATGAACTCTACACACACATCCAGGAAGGAGGTGGAGCTATGATAGACTAATGCTGTGAACAAATAAAATCCCACAACAACAAGGGTGGATCAGACACACAACCCTCATGTTTCTTGCAACAATAAATTAAGTAATTAAAGAAGTAAACCTTATGATGAAGAGTTCCTGCTTTTAACATTACGTCAGATGATGCTGATGTTAATGTAACATTTCTGATGAGTTTACCACACAGCACGGCCTTGCTAATAATTACATTTTTGTTAACATTGTAATGATGATGAACGCTAATCAGATTAAAAGCTGTGGTACTGATAAGGCTTTAGTTGTTAACACCATGAGCGGCTGTGGCTCAGTGGGTAGAGCGGCCGTCTCCCAATCAGAAGATCGGAAGGTAGCTGGTTCAAATCCCACCAGGGTCTACTTGTCTTAGGGTCCTTGAGCAAGACCCTGAAACCTTAGCTCCCCGGGCGCTCCACGAGGGGCTGCCCACTGCTCCCTCAGGGATGGGTCAAATGCAGAGAAATAATTTCACACTGTGTGTGACTAATAAAGGATTCTTCTTCTTCTTTTCCTCTCTCACTCCCCTTTTGTCTCCTAAACAAACTTGAATAGTTGTCAAGCTGTCTGTTCATTAAAACCGTCACAATAACAGAAAAAAACCTGTCCTGATCACATGATAGAGGCCCACTGTCTGATTAAACACATCATCTATTGATTGCTTTTGTGCTCGTCACACAGCTGTTGACATTTCCTACGATGGTGTTTTCATGCACTGTGTCAATGCATGAAAACACCATTTCAGATTACATGACTGCTAGTATAGACAGTCAAACAGGAATTTTCTTTCAGAATGATTTAATTCTGAAAGATGAAGCGTGTCCATTTAAAGTCATCTATAGATATATATGTATATACAGTAATCAAAAAAATAAATGGAACAATTAAATCATACATCCCAGATCTGAATGAATAAAATATTCCAGTTGAAAATCTTTATTGATTACATAGTGTTATTTTGGTGAGAAAAAAATAAGATGAGAACGATCATTGGAAACCAAAATCATTAAATCATTGAGTACTGGATTCAGAAACATAATCAAAATCTAAGTGAAGAAATGAGAAATAAGATCCCAGGCTGACACAACTTTTGTGAATTTCCTCAAAACAACTCATAATTTGGCTGAGTGTGTATGGCTGCACATGCCTGTATGCAGTCCCTACAACAACTGCGCATGGTCCTGATGAGACGACGGATGGTCTCCTGGGGGATCTCTCCCTAGACCTGGATTAAGGCATCAGTCAACTCCTGCACAGTCTGTGGTCGCAACAAGGTGGCGGTGGATGCAACGGTACATGATGATACATGATGTCCCAGAGGTGCTCGATTGGATTCAGGCCTGGAGAATGGGCGGGTCAGTCAACAGCATCAATGCTTTGGTCATCCAGGAACAGCTGACACGTCATGCACCAGAAGGAATCCAGGGCCCACTGCACCAGCAAATGGTCTCACGACTGGTCTGAGGATCTCATTCCGGTACCTAACAGCAGTCAGGGTACCCTTGGCTATCACCTGGAGGTCTGTGCGGCCCTCTAAGGATATGTGTTCCCAGATAATCACTGACCCACCGCCAAACCGGTCATGCTGGAGGATGTTGCAGTCACCAGAACGTTCTCCATAGCGTCTCCAGACTCTCACGTCTGTAACATGTGCTCAGTATGAAACTCCTCTCATTGTGAGGAGAACAGGGCGCCAATGGCGAATCTGCCCATTCTGCTCTTTATTGGCAAATACCCATCGGGCTGCACGGTGCCGGGCTGTGAGCACAGGCCCCACTTGTGGACTTCGGGCCCTCATGCCACCCTCAAGGAGTCTGTTCCTGACAGATTGGAACATGAAACATGCACACGAGAGGCCTGCTGGGGGTTATTTTGTAGAGAACAGTGTCTGTTTCTCCTTGCACAAATGAGCAGATAGCGGTCTTGCTCTTGAGTTGTTGCCCTCATACGGCCCCCTCCACCTCTCCTGGTGTACTGGCCCGTCCCCTGGTATCTCCTCCATGCTCTTGAAACTTTGCTGGGAGACACAGCAAACCCTCTAGTCACGGCATCCTGGTGGAGCTGCACTACCTGAGCAACTTCTGTTGGCTGCAGATATCGCCTCCCGCTATAACTAGTTGCGAAGGCACTGGAATAATTCAAAACTAGCCAAGAATCAGCCAGAAGGGATGACGAGTGAAAAATATTCTCAGGCCACAACCTGCAGAACTATTCCTTAACAGGGGTTGTCTCGCTAATTGCCTCTTCTTTCCACCTGTTGTCTGTCCCATTTGCAAATCAGCTGGTGAAATTGATTCACAATCATAATTTCTTCCTGACAGAATAGGTTGCTATACCGGAGGCGTGACTGACTTGGAACTACACTGTGATGATTATGTGTTCCCTTCATTTTTTTTGAGTAGTGATATTAAATATATATATATATATATATATATATATATATATATATAAATATATATATATATAAATATAGATTAGCATTGCTGATATAAAACGATTTTTTATTTTACAGGTAATTTTATTAATTACATGATATGAATAAACTAATGTAAGTAGGCCTACCATTCATGTACATTTTAACATACATGAGTACATTTTGATATAAATATATATATATATATATATATACGCCCAATTAAATAAACAGTGAATAACCTTATACATGCCTATTAATACGGCATTAAACCAGATATTTTTGGAACTCAAAATGTACATGAATGGTAGGTCTACTTACATTAGTTTATTCATATCATGTAATTAATAAAATTACCTGTAAAATAAAAAATCGTTTTATATCAGCAATGCTAATCTGAAGCCGTCCGAATATCCATCCAAGGAAAGAGAAAAGGATTTGTACTGACTGGTGAGACAGAGAAATCAAAATAGGAAGGATGTGCTTAAGGTTGGGGTGATTAAGGATAGAGATATAAATAAGAGTGTGAGGGCAAGATGGAAGGAGTACTTTGAGGAACTAATGACAAGTAAATGAGAGAGGGGTGGAAGATGTGAGAACTACAAATCAGGAGGTTCAATGGATTACTAAGGATAAAGAGAGATAAGCATTCAAGAGGATGGAGAATATAAAGGTGGTTGGTTCGATGACGAAGAAATTAAGATAGGAGATATTTAGGAGATACAGTGGATTATTACCAAGATTGTTTAACAATACCTTGCGGAGTGAGAGGATGCCTAAGGAATGAAGTAAAAGTTTGCTGGTGACTATTTTCAACAACAGGGGTGATGGGCAGAGCTGTAGCAACTACAGAAGTTTAAAGCAGATGAACCACACATTGAGGACACGAGAAAGAGTGGTAGCTAGGTTAAGGAAAGAAGTGACGATTATAGAAGGAGTTCACCAAGGATCGGCTTAGGAATAGTGGATCTTTAGCTAGAAATATGCTGGGATAGAGCTACCAGGTAGGAGAAAAAGGAGAAGATCAAAAATGAGGTTTCTGAGTGTAGAGAGAAGACATGCAGTTGGTTGGTGTAGTGGAGGAAGATGCGGAGGCCAGGACACAATGGAAACAAGTTATCCGCTGTTGCGACGACTGAAGGAACAGGCCGAAAAATAATATTGCTTATCTGCAGCGTTGACATAGTTTTAGTATACTAATCTGTATATTACATTAGCATTATTGAATTCCTCACATTCAGGAATGGCGGACTTTTGGTTTGCTATTCCACCAATAGACAACTGGCTGCTTAATTTTTTTTGGTACCACGTTGTTTTTGATTGAGAAAAAGTGAAAGAGTTGGGACAAGCTATAATTTAAACTTGATACAATGCATATTTGCAGTACTCACTGGCAGTCATCCAGCCACACATCTCCTCCTCTCAACCAGGCTCCATGGTCCTGGTTCTTGTAGGCTACAAAGTGGTGAATTAGAGCAGGGACTCTGGGTTTGAAGGGGTCAGCATCCTGGTGGGGGCTGTACCTAAACAATACCGAAGACACATACACAATTGAAGTTAACACTGTAAGCATTTGATGATATTTACTTCTTTACTATGTGTTAAGGGCAAACATAAATAAACCAGTGATATTGCAAACTTCTAATGTTATTTGAGCATTTAGACAGACTTCTCCTTTCACTTGAAGTATCAATCCTAGATTTCAGTCATATTAGGGGTAATTGTGTACTGCCGGTACAGTATACAAAGTTCCATTTGAAATAACAGATGTCAATCTACCGATAACCAACAATTGATCTTTTCACCTTATTACTTTTATAGTAGGACTGACTCAACAGAAGGCTAAAAAGGTGTACATGTTCACAGAACTGTCTAACGTATGTGATAAAGCATAACTAAAATCACCGTTCTTTAAGGAATATGCTTAGTGCTTTGGAATATTCATAAGAATATTGGCTGTATTTACAGTTCATATTGGGTTGTGCTACAGTGTATTAAAGTATATATATATATATATATATATATATATATATATATATATATATATATATATATATATATATATATACGATGTGATAATATGAAATGTGTCGGAAGCATAAACAATGAACTTAATTAAGACATACAATGCATAAGTTAGTCAAAAACAGAAACCTGGAATTTAACATATTTGTTGATTTTACCAATTATTTAGAAATTCATATTCACTGATATTAATTTTACTAAGACTGAATTAATCCCATTTTATTCATTGAAGTATTTGGTACATGCAGTTAATTGCTTTAACCATTCAGTAGTGGTGTATAAAGGCAATGGCAAGGGGCAATTCATTCTCGATGGTAAATAGGGAGGTGATTGGCAGAACATTTTTCATTCTGTGTGTGACTTCTTGTCATTATCTCAGCCATCCTCAATTTCCCAATTCTGAGACCTGTAACTTTTTGGGGGCTTGTCCGGGATAGTTGTCATCTGCTGGAGAGTAGCTGAGGCTTGAACCACGTCAACCTGACATAAGACATACTCAGTCAGCCTTGAGAATCATCCACCTCGTGAGTTGAGACTTTGATTGACCAGTTGAGACGTCTTTGGATCCACACATGGGATACTCTGAGAGATCAAGAAATATCTGCATCTTCTCAATGAGGAGCAGCATTGCAACATGGCAGTATCACTAAAAGATGAGGGGGATGCAGCAATGAACATGAAATGTTTGAATACCTCGTTGGCTACACGAAGAGTAATCAGTTATTGTCTTGGAAGACCAAGGCTTATGCCATCGGCTCACAATACATGATGAAATAAAGGAATTGGTTGATATCGATTTTGAAATAAATATTCCCAATCTCATTTTTGAGTTGCAGTCAGGACGCTGGAAGGAGAGGACGCTGGCATTGTCTGTTTGCTGCTTCTCCATCAAAGTTCTACAGCCTGCAATATTATAAACCGACAAGTATACCATAGATACGGACACTTCCGTATCTGGTTGTTTCATCTTTTATGTCAATTTCTTTCCTTCATCGTTGATGTCAGTTGTTCATCGTCTTGTTCATCGCTGCCACCGTGACATATTCCCCCATAGCCGCTGTTGATCACGTTCTGTGTTTGATGGCTTTTATCTGGCGATCATGTCCATGAAAAGAACAGCTGATAACCTCCTCCGGCATCTCGTCCATGGCTAACGACTAATAACGGGCTAGTCTCCACGACTGGCATGATGATAAAGGATGTAATGTGCCTTACAGAAACCTGGCAACAACCAAATGTTTTCTCCATCCTGTATGAGACCTGTCCCCCTGTCTATTGTACCTCCAGAAAGCATGCAGCACTGGTCGTGGTGGTGGTCTGTCTGTCATCTACTGCAGTGATTTGGACTTGTCTCCACTGCCCTTGCCTGAGATTTCTTCTTTTGAATGCCTGGCATTTCATTGTAAGTCCCCTTTCTCCATGACCATACTTCTAATCTACTGACCACCCAGACCAAACCCAGCCTTCATCTCTGTGATGTACAACCTTTTCTCGACATTTTGTACAACCTCTGCCAAAATTATAGTTCTTGGCGATATGAACATCCATGTCAACTCCCCTTCCAGTCGTTTTGCTGCCGAATTTCTCCAACGATTGAATTGTTTTAATCGCAGGCAACTTGTCGATGTCCCCACCCTCACCATGGGGCACAACCTGGATTTTGTCATCACTGCCTCTGCCCCTATAAGCAATCTTCCTGTGTACGATCTGGGTGTGTCTGACCACAAGGCCGTCTCCATGGAATTGTCAATTCTGTCCCCCGCTCACCAAGCCCAAACGTCAAATCTGCTTTCTGAATTTGAAAAACATAAACCCAGAAACCATGACAGTCAACCTCCAGCATCGTCTTTCTACTAAAACTTTGTATCAGCCAATGACTCAGTGGATTTTTACAATAACTCCCTGAGTAGCAGCCTGGATTGTTATGCCACTGTAAAAACTAAAACAGTCAACTTCTCCCGCTCAGCCCCCTGGTTCACCAGCGAGCTAGGGAAAATGAAGGCAGCTTGGCGTGCCCTTGAGCGGCTTTACAAGGCTTCAGGTCTCACTGTCCACAAAAGGCCTACTCAAACTCTCCCTCAGAGAGGCATGGTCACTGTTCTACTCGAACATCATCATATCAGTGCTGAAAATTCTAAGCAGCTGTTTTCCGCTATCAATTATCTTCTAAAACCACAAACTCCCCCACTTACAGAAATTAATTCATGGCTTTATTCAAATCAAAAATTGACTCAATCCGTTCTGTCCTTTCTAGTTCCTCCACTCTACCTATCCATCCTGCCTGCACACAGTTTGAGATCGCCCGGCTTCTGAAATGCTTCTCAGAAATCTCACAATAAGAGGTTGAGGATATCGTCAGGACGATGAAACCCTCCATCTGTGCCCTCGACCCCTTTCCTACAGCCCTAGTGAAAACTAATATCTCTTCCATCAGTCCCTTGATCATTGCTGTAATAAATCAATCCCACCAGGCTGGCTTTGTTCCATCTTCCCCAGAGGCTGCCATAATCAGACCACTCCTCAAAAAACCCACTCTGACCCAGGAGTTTTTGCAAATTACATGCCCCTTTCAAAACTCCCATTCCTCTCCAAAGTACTGGAAAAAGTAGTTGCTGCCCACCTCCAGGACCACCACAAATACAACAACTTCTTTCAAACCTTTCAGTCTGGTTTCCGCTCCATCCTAAGCACAGAAACAGCTCTGCTTAGAGTCACAAATGACTTAAGGATGGCAACAGATGCTGGTTCACCTTCCCTCCTGATTCTCCTTGATCTGTCTGCTGCAGAGGAAAGAGGAAAACATTCCCCCGTTCTTCATTCCCTTCATTGGCTTCCTGTCTCCAAGAGGATTGATTATAAGAGCTCTGTCCTAACTCACCAGTGCATCCATGGCAATGCACCCCCCTAACTCAAATGACTACTCAGCCCACTGACCTCAACACGATCCCACCGTGCTACCCACTCATTAGCCGACTAAAATAATTGTAATAATTGATTACTGGATTTGATGTGATTTTAAGCACGTGAACATAGGTTTTTGATTAATTGGGAGGGAGGGAATCTATATAAAGTCTGACCTGGCTCCAACAAGTGACAGGAAAGGTCTCTTGTCCTTGTCGTTCGACTGGGTGGTCTTCACTCCATTGTCAAGGATCATTCCAGCCTGGAAAAAAATAAACTATGTCAAAAAGTAGAAAAATATGAACAGTTGTATGTGCCAACTGATGGTGGAAAGGCAGGTTTTCTGACTCTAAGTTCAACTGTCCATGGAGAGTCTTTTGACCGTGGACCCATCTTCCTCACAAGGTGTTGCATAAGTTTGCAGACATGTTCTCTTTAATCTATTATTATTAATCCAACTGTTGAAACTGACATTTTTATCTGTTGAGAGTTTTTATTGTATTTTCTTGTTTGTTTTCTAAAAATGTTCTTTACTCATCATTGACAGGTTCTCTGGTCTCCCCAATTGTGATGTCCAAGAAAATGAGGCCTGTGCTAGATCATATTTATACCCCAGTAAATGGAAAGACACGATTCACCACTTAAGAGTTCATACTCAAACAGGTGAACCTATAAATATAAAATATGACTGGAGCAATCCTTCAGTTACCTTTTAATCACAGGAATTCCGAGTGGTGCAAATAATTCTGGAAGGTTAGATTTTTGTGAATAATTATTTTTTAAATTGAAGATCGGAGACAAATATATTTTTTGCATCTAATTTACTCATTTTTTAAAGAGTGCTAATAATTGTATTTATTTATGTAAATAAATGGTATGTAGTTTTATCCATTTGGAAAAAAGTGCTTGGTCATTCCAATTCCCTCTCGTAGCTCCAGCATCCATACATTATCAGACTCACCCTGTAGTTGGAATGAGCTCTGTTGTTGAGGAACTTGCCCATAGGCGTGTGCTCAGTTTTTCCAGGAGAGTACAGTCCTTCTGAGGGGCCGGTGGGCACATGGTGGAAGAGGAACCAGAAACCAGTTTCCTGATGAATCATGCACAAGCATAAACATATAAGAATGGACAGTCTTTTTTTTACTTATTTTTTTACAGCCAATAGATATAGAACAATTAAGGACCAAGGCACACATGGAGATTCATGAAAATGTTTGTTCACACATTAACATCTGCATCTTCCCACATACGTTCCTTTATGTTACATGTCAGCCTGTTTTTGTATTAGACTTAGATATACTTAATTGATTCCAGAAGGAATGGGGAATTCACTTGTTGCAGTAGCAGTTTCGGAAAACACATGTGCAAATACACAACATCAAGATAAAAATATAAAAACAAGAATATAAATATGACTATAGACTTCAGATGTGGTCTATGTACTGTCCGTGTGCAAGTTGTTTGCTTTTAGCAAGTAGCAATGAGGTAGATGATGCAAATTTAGTGCAATGAGTCAAGCAATACTGCAAAGTCTACTCAATTAATTGTACTACATGCAGCCCTGTCACACCTGGAGCAACCAAACACCTACATCAGGGTACTGTTTGTAGATGTGAGCTCTTCTTTCAAGACTATAGTCCACCCTTAAACTGGTATACAAACTCATCATCCTGGGACTATCCGCCACACTCTCACATTGCTCATAGGTTATGGATTTGCTTACTAACAGACCACAAAATGTGAGAGTGGGCAACCGTACATCCTCCACCCTCAACCTGAAAACAAGAGCTCCACAGAACTATGTGCTCAGTCCAGCCCTCTTCACCCTCTTCACAGACTACCGCATTCCCGTCCACTCCTCCAACACTATAGAGACGTTCGCCGAAGACACCACTCTAGTGGGACTCGAATAAGAGAACGAGGAGATCCACTACAGGGAGGAGGTACAGCATTGGATCGAGTGGTGTCCAGACAATGACCTTGAACACGCACAAAACCATTATATCAAATTCCTTGGAATCCACATCACAATAGCTCTGATATGGTCCCTAGACAGCTTCCACCTGGTGAACAAAAAACTCAACAGAGACTTTTCTTCCTCAGGAAACTAAAGTACACTCAACTACCCTCTCAGCTCCTGGTGAACTTCTACAGGAGCACCATAGAGAGCATGCCTGCTACTGCGTCACAGTGTGGTACACCTGCTACACTGTGGAAGACAGGAAAGACGTGGCGCAGATCGTAAATTTTGCTCAGAGGATTGTAGAGAAAGAGCTCCTAAATCAGGACATTGTACATGCTAGCCATCTATACAAGAAGGCTGACAGCATCGATACAGGCCCAACCAACCCAGGTCAGAGCCTGTTTGTCCCACTGTCAATGGGCAAAAGATACAGAACCATCAGGACTCACACTAGAAGACTTAGGGAGCACTTCTTCCCGAGAGCTGTGGCCTCGATCATCTTTAACAATATCTATAATCATACTATACATATACAAGCCTGTTTTCAAGGTGCACCCCCAGGTATCTGTGGTTCTCAACCACTGTAACATTCTCTCCCAGGATGCAAAGTGGCTGTGTTCTTCATAGGAATGCAAATGAGAAAAGTTATTACATTGTTGAGAATAAACGAGATTCCATTTACTCTGGCTTATCCATGTTAAACCCCAGATGTATCTTCGGTAGTGGCACTCTATCAAAGTAAAAATGTGGCTGTGCCACTCTACTAGATTGTTATGTAATCTACATATGAGACATATGACAAAAATAGAGGTGGGTGAGGTTAAAGAAAGTGAAAGCCATATGAACTGACCTCTGAGCCTGCAGCAGCACAGTTAACGAGGTTATTATTGGGGTTGGCGATCCAGAAAGTTGAAGTTGCGCTACAAAAGGTATATGTTGGAGAAGAGAAAGAAACGTTTAGTAATCCGATTTCAAATCAAAGAACGTGACTTTCTTTGCAATATCTGGACAGCATTTATAACTTAAGTTTGAAACAACAAGACAAACAATTTTTTATATGCAGAAAAGTTTTTGTTTTGCATTAAAAAAAAGCCCATATCAGAAACAAAAATAGCAGTTTAGAATGTGGGCGAGAATCAGAACAGGTTTGGGAGGCAAAGGCCCCAAACAGGCAGAGAGAATTTTTTAATGGGGCACCGGAGTTTGAGTAATAAGCACATACGTGCTACCTGCCAGCATATGCTTCGTTGTGTTCCTCTACTGTCAATAGCTGTTCCCAGTGTCATTCTTTGGTTGCCCCAGACTGAGGGTCTGAGGACCAAGGGTCCACTAGCAAACTGCTCTGGGATCAGCTGCACAATCATTAGCTGTGCCAAATGGAGCTTCCCATACTGTTTTTCTCCTACTGTGTGATGACGGAGGGGTGGTTATGGAGCCCATTCTGGCACCTGGAAAACGCTTTAACCGATTCAAAAACATCGGATGTATAAGCACCAAAGAAGTTGTGACACCTTGTCGGGAGTAGTGGGACCTGGGCACCCTTATAGAGCCATACCTGGGAGCGTAGCTCGTCGGCGAGCGTCTGGGCCAATTACATATGCCAGACACAGGGCCTCTAAGTTGGAGTTTTCGCAAAAGAACGAGGGTGTCCATTTCATGCATCTGGGGGTTATAGGAGGGAAGGCAATGACGGTTACCTGTGCCTTTGTATCGAAAAACAGTTCAGAGTATCCAGGCTTCTTGGAGTCTATGGATGGTGTCGTAGGGCTTTATCCGGGGACTCTAAAGTTCCCCTGGACAACTTGAACGCTCCTGTTGGCAACGATTGAGAAACCTGGTGGGCCGGGATTGGGAGGAACAATCTGCCCGATCTGAATCCGGATGGTGCTTTGTTGTTTGTCTTCTGTGCTAGTCGTACATGGTAAATGGACTATACGTATACAGCTATTTTAAAGTGAACAGACTGTTCAAGCTGACTCATGTTGTAAAATGTGCTTTGAGTGGTTGAGCAGACTAGAAAAGCCCTATATAAGTAAAGTCCATTTACCATTAATCTCTGCTGTGCAGATCATGTTATTATTTTGGCTTCATAGTCCATGACCTTCAGCATGCACTGGAGAAGTCTACAGCTGTGTTTGAAGTGGCTGGTATGAGAGATAACACCTCCAAATCTGAGTCCTTGATACTCTGCCAGAACTGTACCCTTCAAGTTGGAGGTGACTTGCTGTATCAAGCAAAGGAGTTTAAGTTTCTTTCTGTCTTGGCCTCTGAGTGATGGAAAAATGGACCATGAGATGGGTCGTAAGGCAAAGCTCTCAATTTTACTGGGCCATCTACGTTCCAGCCCTAACCTATGGTCATGACCTCTGGGTGGAGATCGAAAGAACAAGGTCAAGGATACAAGTTGAAATGATCTTCCGTTGTAGGATGACTGGGCTCAGGCTTAAAGATGAGGAGGAGCTTGGATCTCATCTGGTCTTAGATCCCCAAGGAAAAGCAGGAGAGTGCTGCAGGGGAGAGGGACATCTGGAAGCCTGTTGCCCCCACGACCCAGCCCCGAATAGGCAGAAGGAAAATGGATGGGTGGATGGATAGTCTTGTGGGCATAGCTGTCAGCTTGCTGAGCTCTTTTTCCAGCATAGTCACTGACTGAACTGGCTCTGACTGCTGCTCTATCGTCTTCTGTGTTGAGGAACCAGTTGTTTGCCGGTGCAGCAGTAAATGCGTTTTGCTAACGATGGTTTGTTTTAAAAAAAAAAACGTGCTGGTTTTCTGGTAAATTTGAGTTTTATCCCAAATTTAAATAATACGAAAACAAGCTCCAGTTTTTTCCTTGTCCTACTCAGTCTCGGATTGTATGTTGCATAAACCTTCATGATCTTCATATATTACGCCAAAAAGACTATAATTTAGTAAATTATTTAAAATTATTTTCATTTCATGAAAATGACGACAACTTCGTAATTCACTATATTTTCAAATGAAGAAGATTTTATATTCACAATTAAATTTGTATCATTACCAACATTGTCGATCAAGGAAGTTATATTTCAGGTTTGGAGTATTTGCTTGGCAGCAGAATTACAGAAAAGCTAATGGACACACTTTCGTGAAAGTTGGCGAAAGAATGCTGCATGCTCCAGGAAATAAATAATAGGTCTGCTCCAATTATTAATGGATAGTTAATAATTAAATGTGTGTCACGTTCTGTATTTAATCAAAAATCAAATTTCCGAGTGCAAATGAATGCAGCACAAGAGGATGCTCCCTTCACCTGTTAAATGTTTGATTCTTGTTATCAGAAACTAGCGTTGCTCCAACAGACCAATCAGTAAAGCCTATTGATCAATGTGTTCTTACATGTATTATGATGAATAGTCAGAGAAAATTGTAATGCTAGTGGAGTTGAGACCCTCTCAAATTTGCTACCGAGCCTGTAGATGATTAATCATGTACGCTCGTGATTTGCTCATTAACTGCAAATGTAAATATTGAAAAGCTATGGCCTACGCATACAATTTTGGTCTTATGCTAAATAACTTGACGCTACCTCCTCTGGGGATATAGCATCAAGTTATTTAGCACGGAGAAGGCTAGCTGCAGCTAGCGTTAGCTGTCCTTGCAGCATCAGCTAAATTCAAACCCGGTCGTTTCAATTTAAAAAAAAACTAAATTGATGATTAAATTGACTTGTTTTGTAATAAATAAGACTTATTTAACGTATCTATCTGCATAGGTTTGATGCCCCCGGCTGGTTTAATGCAAATAGGTAAGGTTTTAAAGTGTATTTCGTACAAATGATTTAATAGATGTTGACTTTGTTTGACACATCATTTAGTGAGCTGTAATGGCCAGATTCTAGGTTAAGTAATTGCCTTGTTTCGAATGGAAAAGGGAAAATATCTGAAGAAACAGTTTTTACTCTTATAATGACACCTTTAAATATTTCACTTAAATACTTTATTTGTGCCACAATACAACTCAATTACTCAAATAAAATAATTAATTGGGGAGCTTTTCCAAAGACTTAACGCTATTATATGCAGTTGTTTACAATCAAATCTCTTATTAGCATGCTGGATATTGTATATATAACATTTCCAACGTTCGCTTTGCCGCTCCTGTCTGTGACCCAACATTGGTTTGACAGGCACTGTTTGATTGGACAGACTATGACATTGGTTAGACTTCAAAATCTGCTCTGTCCAACGCTAACATAAATTCATTGTCTTCATCCACTTATCCTGTGCATGGTTGGAAAACATCTTTACACTTCAAGGCAATTTAAGATTAATTAATTCCCTCATATGCAGACACATGCACTGAGAATACGCAAATATTCCACAATTCCAACCAGAAAACATGCAAACCACTACAGCACCATGCTACCTAAAGACTTTAACGTTCATATTTTATTTACTGGGGAAAAAGATTTATCCAACAATGTTGGAAAAATAGAACAGAAAAAAGTTTTTCAAATTCTACCTTCAAATGAGGTAGAATTTTAGCACTTTGAGATTTGATCCAAATGAAAAGTGCATCATAAATTAAATGTATTATTAATATTATTAGAATGAAATGAAATAGTACATTCTACAATATTTAAATAAAAAACTAAGAATCAAAAGAATGACTTACAAGTGTAACAGGTTTAAAAAAAATTAGTAAAATAAATCAATAATGATTTTTGTCAATAACGAAACAAACCAATATTTAACAAATTTCTTCGAAGTTGACAGCTGATGTTAATTTTTTGCCCCGCATGCTGACATATTGGTTCGCATTGTTTTCATCTGCATAAAGTTCTTGGTATGAATCCTCATCTTGAATGGTAGAGATTTCTCCCCCTGGTGAAGCCTACTTTGTTCCACTTATTAAAAAAAAAGGTAAGCTAATTAAATTTACATTTAATCTTTATTGTGAATTAAAGTGTTAATTTTAATAATAAAATAAATGTGAGGGAAATATTTGCAGAATTTGGTTATAGTTCCCCTCAACCCCCTTGGCTATAAGTATGTGTAATTTCATGTGCCTGTGCATAGTTAATTTAGTGTATCATCAACATTATCAACATCAACAATTATAGCAATAAAATAATAATATCATCAATAATAATGTAGTAATTTCTATTTTAAAATTGTTTATGACTGTTGATCGATGGAGTAATCAAGCTAAAAAATAAATAAATAAAATACCCAATAATAGGCATATTGTCCCAAATAAAATTGTATATTTGATTATAAATCCAACTTCTGTAGCAACGAATTGGTTAGTTTACCTCCTGTTCATAAGACATTAATGCAGAGAGCATAAAAAAAATCATAACAGACAAATCAAAGTCAGCTGAACTAATTGTATAGTTTGAGCTGTTTCAAATAAATGAAATTACAGATTCCGCTCTCTAACGCATGCTTTCTCTGTCTTAGTCTAGTGCGCTCTGTCTCTGTGTCTCCTGAGCAGAGGACTGTCTCGTTCAGTTCTATTGACAATGTGTAACCATGAAAGCTGACTCGGTGCCCCCTACATGCTCTGCATATAGGGCGGGCCTGACCTTACCTCTCAGCACACGCATGTTGCTATTAACAGCCACACAGAACAAAAGACTATACTGACATTAAACGTGTTGCATGAGAGAGACCCAGTTATTGAGCACGAGAGTGGTGTCCCATTAGAAATAAATGGAGGAGTGGCTGTTTTTGTGTTTACATTCTTCAAAAATTTACAAATAAATAGCAGTAAATTAAAGAAAATATAAAATAAGTAAAAACTATACAGTGGTAAAAATAAAAATGAATAACATTTATCTGAATGTACTGATTCATGCAATTACACACTTATAGACAACAAACACAGGTTTTGCCCCGCACGTTCCTCTAGAATGGCCAATATTATGGTTTCATCTTCCTTCACTGCAGGAGCAGGATGAAACACTTAAGTTGAAATGTATTATTTGCATCTGATCACTTAGCCATGAAGGACCTGACTTAAATCATAATAATGTTTAGATTTTTCTTAATCAGCTTGTGTTTTGTCTTTTTGCATGAGTTTTCATAAGTTGCAGCTCATATTCCCCCATCGGCCACTGTATATAGCACTTTCTAGTCTGCTAGAACTGTCAAAACACTTCACATCACATGACCCATCATTCATCGTTTTAACATTCATACAGTGGTATGAAGACACCATCCTCTCATCAGGACCATTGACAGACATGGAGGTGTAACTCTTTGTGTGAAAGTACATTAACAAACATGAAATGGTGCAATAATGGGAACACTTCAGTGTAATTTGTTGACACAATCAAACCAGTAGTTAGGTATTAATTGTTAGCCCCAACATTTAATGTTTATGCTGAGAGAATATTGTGTTCACTTAAGCTGGTCTTACATTGTAGAACTTTAGAGTAGTGGCCGTTTGATTTCAACTCACACTGTACGAATCAAACGATTGGTGTGCTCAAACTGTACAGTCAGATCCTCCTGAAAGACATGACTGCTCACATTGTAAGTCAGGCTCCTACAGCCAATTTTCGCTATTGAGAATTGTCAATACAGTTTCGTTTGAAAGCTCTTCAGCAGCAAAAAGTTTTTTTGCTAGCAACATGCTTACAGGACAGAAATGAACTGTCTTGATTATTTTTTGCCATCCTGAGTGCTGAGATGCCAAGATAGAGCAGAGGAAAAAATGGTGGAATGGCGGTTGGTCTTGATGACATAGTGTGGAGGTATGGAGGTGTCTAGGAGAGAGGGCTGTGGAGATTTTAACTAGATTGTTTAACTCTATCTTGGAGAGTGAGAGGATGCCAAAGGAGTAAAAAAAAAGTGAAATGGTACGGATAACTACAGTGGTATAAAGCTGATGAACCACACAATGAAGACATAGAAAAGCATAGTGGTAGCTAGGTTAAGAAAAGAGGTGATAATATGTGAGCAGCAGATTGGTTTCATGCCAAGAAAAAGCAATAGAGATGCAATGTTTGCTTTGTGAGTGATGATGGAAACCAATCATCACCGGTTTCCATTAACGAGTCGAGAACGCAAGAAGTCGCATTGTGTCTTTGTGGAATTAGGGAAAGGGTACGACTTTGCACTGAGTACCAAGTGAGGAATTGTGGTATTCCATGAGGAAGTCTGGAGTGACAGAGAAGTGTGTTTGAGGGATGGAGTCACTGTGGACTATAATGTTTGCTGATGACATTTTTATCTGCAGTGAGAGCAGGGAGCAAGAACATCCGGAGAGGTGGCTGTATGAGTTGGCGGAAAGAGGAATGTTCAGTTGCAGATGTGTTTGAATGAAAGAGAGGCAGATGGAATGGCGAGGAGGCATGAAGAAAAGGTGTAAAAAGTGCAGTAGATTAAGTACTTGGGGTCACGTGTTCCAGAGAACTGGGAGTTTGGAAAAGAGAAGAGAGAAGAAGAAGAAGCGAGTGCAGACAGGGTGGACTGGTTGGAAAAGAGAGTCATAAGTTATCTGTGACAGAAGAGTAGCAGCAAGAGTTAAGGCAAACATTTTTAAGACAGTAGTGGGGCCAGCTCTGCTTTATGGTTTAGAGATGGTGGCACTGACCAAAATACAGGAGTCAGAGCTGGAGGTCGCAGAGATGAAAATGTTAAGATTTTCCTTGGGAGTGGACAGAACAATAAACGAGCACATCAGAGGGACAGCACAGTTGAGATGTCTTGGAGATAAGGTAGTAGGAACCAAATTGAGAGGGTTTGGGCATGTATATTTACTATATGGAAATAGGGGACAGTGGATATATTAAAGAGAAAAAGGGGAAGACAAAAGAAGGGATTTTTGGATTTTGTGAGATAGGACATGCCGTTGGTTTGTGCGACAAAAGGAAGATGCACGGGACAGGGTAAGATCGAAAAAGGGAACAGCCAAAGGAAAATGATGTACCTAGACATGACTTTTTTTTTAACTGCATAATCAACTGGATATACATACATTTATGTACATAGGAACTGGTCGACCATGGAGGCCGCCATGTTTTAACTGCGGTGTCTTCCATACTAGAGTAAAAGAACAATATTCCATAGTTTTTAGTGTTTCCCAGTTTGGGGATGGACAAGTCCAGGTTAAAAATGTGCACTTATTGTAATTGCTAATTAATAAACTAACACTCCGTGCAGTCAAAAGTGACAATTACTGTTTACTTGCCCTGTGTCTTCTTCACACTAAGGTATATGTAGTTATAAAATTTGATAATGATCCATGACATATTTTCTGAGTCATGTCGGGAAAACACTACTTTTGTAAAAAAAAAAAAAAAAACCTCCACCTAGTGATTAAAATAAATACTATTAGTGTAAATCACAAAGTAAACAAGATAGTCCTGTCAAAGAGTCGATTCATATGCACCAAATTTGGACTAACTCCTAGCTGACAATTATGGCGGTGTATGGCCAGCTAGTGTCAAAAACATACAACCCAACATTCAACACTCCAGTCCTTCTTCGCACTAAGGTCTATGTGGGTATAAAATTTGAAAGTAATCATTAAAGTGTTTTTGAGTTATTGCATTAACATGAAGGATTGGCGTCGGACCCGTTTAGGATGATTCCACAATATCTCTGACCTTTCTAGGATATAACTAAATACATTATTCATTGACACATAGAATAGAAGAGAATAGAACAGAAGAGAATACATAAATAAATTCATATAATAAATTGATATTCATAGCATTATAATACTTTCATGCACATATATTATATAATTAATCTTTTTGGATAAACTACATTCTGATTTTATATAAAGTTTGTTCCACTCTGTTCAACTCTAAAATTATGGCAAACACAACATATGGGTTAAATTATGTGTAACTGTGTGAGCAAGAATATGGAAAAACTACAGGAAAAAACAAAATAAACAAATTGACAACTGCACAGGAGTGAAAACTGGCTCTGACATTATAACCTCCTTAGAGGCGGCTTATTGATTTCATATCTGGCCTCTTTTGGGCTTCTGCCTTATCACCACGTAAACCACGTAAAAAGGCTTAATGGTTCATATGGAGTGCATCCTTTACTACTTTCTTTAACCAGGGTATTTTTTTTTAGGACACACCATCACTAAATTAGTAGGAATGATTTAGTCCTTTAGGTAAAGGTCATTAGAGGAAATCACCTCCATCGTCTCATCGGGTCAGTCGTGGAGTATATAAGAACGTTCCAGTCTGTGCCTTCAAGGATTTAGTTTAGTTCCTCAATAGCTCTTTCAGTCCATATACCCACTTCTTTGGTGGCAACTTAAGCTCTTTTGAGGAGCCGTTTATAGGTTGGGTGAAGAAGGATAGTGTTCTGATACGATAAGCCAAGACGGGGGAGAGCTACACGCACCTTTGATAGAATCATACCATAGGTCAATATTTCTGTTCATTCTAGTAGAGCAAGAAATATACTGCAAAAATAACTCCCCGCTTTTAGGTTACAGTGATTAAAGTAATCAAAGATGAGACAACGGACATCAGGAGGGAAAGAAGATTTGGTGTAGGAAACCATGGCCCACTGCACCAGCGTAAGGTCTTATAGTGGGTGTGAGAATTTCTTCCCAGTACCTAACAACAGTCAGGGCATCACCAGCTAAAATCTCTGTGCGACCCTCCAAGGATAGGCCTCCTCACGCCATCACTGATCAACCACCAAATTGGTTAAGCCAATGCTCAGTGTGAACCTGCTTTCATCTGTGAAGAAAACAGGTCACCAGTGGTGAACCTGCTAATTCTGGTGCTCTCTGTCGAATGCCAATTGACCCGCACGGTGCTGGGCTGTGAGCACAGGTCATGATAGCAGACATTGCCCCTCATGGAGCCTGTTTCTGACAGTTTGGCCAAAATGATTTAGCCCTTATAGTAGAGCTAATTTTGTAGGGCTCCTGCAGTGCTCCACTTATTCCTCCTCACATCAAAGCCGGTGAAACTGGTTCACAATTGCTTACACCTCCTAACTGCTCTGATACATTTCTCAGAAGTTTAACTGACTTGTTAAGAACAAAGGGTCAGAACCATTGTCAACTTGACAAATTATTGATGCAGTTTATGTTTGTGTCTTACCTGCAGTCCTGCCGGGGGTTGGCCACATATCCTGGATATGCTCCTTCGGTGATGTCACGGCACATTTTGCTGTCTCTGTCTGAAGGCAGTAGTGTGCCCGCTCGCACCATCAGACCCAAACAGTGGTCAAATGTGTTCCTCTCCTCTGGACCATCCTCCGTGAAGAAACAGTGGCCTAGTGTGTCATAGCCCACTACATTTTTTATCTAGGAGGGAAATGAATCATCAACTTTTTGAAAAGCATCGATTATGAAAGAAGAAAGGGCATTTATGTGTTAAAAGAAAATCTCAACTAACCAGCAGCCCATTGGAGGCATGAATGGTTATACAGCGGGAGAAGGAATGGTGGATGGACACATCGCTGACAAAGGTTGGAGGGTCGTAGCCTCCCCTCTCATCCACATCTCCATTCATATGGAAATGAATTGGATAGTGTCCCATTGTCTGCTGGCCCATGTGGTGCAGCTCCACACCAGAAATGTGAAGTGCCCTGAATCCTCGCTCCACCTGATAATAACAACAATTACCTTTTAGCCATTCCCACAGGTAAAAATGGTAGTACCTTCACTGGTGTGGGAATAAAAATATAACATTATCAAGAATGAAATGAAAGAGCAATGTAATGAAGTACAACAAAAGGGTTGGAATGAGAGAATCAATGGAGCATGGTAGGAAGAATAATAGTGAAATGAATAGAAAGGCAATGACAGGGTTGTATGGATTGAGTTTGGAGGGGTATGGAATCAGTCAAAAAGCATACTTGGGAAAGAGGAAGGATGGTGAAGATGAGATGTAAAATGTTTAGTCATATTTCACAGTTGGCAAATGTCAGGGATAAAGGACAAGATGTAAGAGGGAACGACAAAAAGATGTAGAGAGGAGTGAAGGACGAAGGAACTACTAATAAGTGAAACAAAGAGGGGGATGGAAAAAATTATGCAAGGAAGGAATGAATTTGAACTTTGCAAAGCCATGGGGATAGGTCGGTAAAGCTGGAAAATAATACCTCAATCAGCCAAAATACACTCTGGCTATTTTATTATGAAAATGCTGCAGTAAATTGATTGAAATTGGATTGGATTAACCGATTATTGCAGGGAACCGAACACCACAATTATTAGCACTCTATAAAAATAAACCTCAGAAAGTGATGTATTTGGACATTTTCTGAATGCAAGAATGGCCTCAGATATCCTTCATGTGTTCTCAAGCCTCATCACACACTACAGAAGGAGAATGGGGGGTGTTAATCTTCAGGCAGCATTTGATTGTCAAACAGCATACCTTCAAATGACCTCCAAATGTATCAAAGTCAAAGAACTTGCAGGCCTCGTTGCCATGGCAGCCGGGTTCCATCTCACCGCGGACCAGGATGTTACGACTCAGTAGGCCCACTTCTGCCCTTATATCCACCCCATCAATCTCTTCACCCATGTGGATGAATTGTGGCTTACCTGTTTCCATATGCAGACACACCCACACACAGATACAGACACACACACACACACACACACACACACACACACACACACACACACAGACAAAGACACACACACACACACGGGTTTGAAAAGGAAATGCTTGAAAATTCCCACTGGGGGGGTGAAAAAATATTAAATATGTCAAGACAACATTGACATGTGTTAAGTCAATTATTCTATCACGCCATGCTAACATAATCATTTGTATACATTAAAGCCATTAAAAATGTGTGACATTTTTGCATTGCCCTTTTCTGGAATGTTGTGCTGCAATGATGAGCCCGAGTAGAAGGAAACCAGAGAATTTGAGTCTTGTGGGAAGGACTTGCAAAGGACTTGCTTTAATTGTGCATTTGACAATGCCCTGATTGATTGCAGATTTTTTGAAGATCGAGTGAGAAACAGAATGATCAGCAAAGGGAAGATTATGCATGGTTTCCTTGAGCGTTTAAGTTTACTTCTTGCTGTTTCAGAAAAGATGGATTCAAGTTTGATGGGTACCTTACCTTAATAATAATACATTTAATTTATAATGCACTTTACATTTGGATAAAATCTCAAAGTGCTACAAAGTAAAAGCAGATGAAAGCATCAATAGAAAATTTAAAAAAAATAAGTATATAAAAACCTGACCAAAAAGCAGCAATGTTAATTAAAGTTATAGGTTCTGCTAAAAAGGAAAGTTTTAAGTCCTTTTTTAAATGTGTCAGTCGTCTGTGGGGCCCTCAGATGGTCAGGGAGGGCATTCCACAGACGAGGGGCAGCAGAACAGAAGGCCCGATCACCCATGGTGCTGAGAACGCCCCCTCGATCCCTCAGTAGAACGGAGGGGTGAGTAGTTCTTTTAGGTAGGGGGGTGCATTACCATGGATGCACTGGTGAGTGAGGAGAGACATCTTATGAGGAGAGACATTTTATAATCAATCCTGGTGGAGATGGGAAGCCAATGAAGGGAATGAAGAACGGGGGTGATGTGTTGGTGTTTACGAACTCTCATCAGGATTCTTGCAGCACTGTTTTGAACATATTGTAGTCTTTGAAGACTTTTATCAGGGATCCCGATGAGAAGTGCGTTACAGTAATCCAGTCTAGAGGAGACAAATGCGTGAACCAGCTTTTCAGCATCACTCAGGTGATTTCTGACATGGTGAAAGGAGATCTTGCAGATGTGTTTGATGTGGGATTCAAAAGTGAGTTGAGGGTCAAATCTTACGCCGAGGTTGGTGACTGATGAAGAGAGGGGAATGTCGTGACCAGAGGAGGTAACACTGGTTGTGGAGGAAGACTGGGTCTGATGTGGGGTGCCAATTAAAATTGCTTCGGTTTTGGAGCTGTTCAACTGGAGAAAGTTGTTTTTCATCCACAACTTTATCTCCTCCAGACAAGCACGGAGAGTTGACAAGGGAGATGATGATGAGGATGAGGATGGAGAGGCTGCTCTGTCAGCTCTGTCAGTGAGGTAGGATTGAAACCAATTTAGGGCGGTGGCAGTGAGTCCAGTGGTGTGATGTAGGGGGTGTAGGAGAATTCCATGGTCAACTGTGTCGAAAGCAGCAGACAAATCAAGGAGAATCAGGAGAGAAGGTGAACCAGCATCTGCTGCCATCCGTAAGTCATTTGTGACTCTAAGCAGAGCTGTTTCTGTGCTGTGGGTGGAGCGGAAACCAGACTGAAAGGTTTCAAAGATGTTGTTGTATTTGAGGTGGTCCTGGTGGGCAGCAACTACTTTCTCCAGAACTTTGGAGAGAAATGGGAGATAGGAAATGGGCCTGTAATTAGCAAAAACTTCTGGATCGAGAGTAGGTTTTTTGAGGAGTGGTCTGATTATGGCGGCTTATAGGGCAGATGGAACAAAGCCGGCCTGGAGGGATTGGTTTATTACAGCGGTGATCAGGGGACTGATGGAAGAGATGTTAGTTTTCACTAGGGCTGTAGGAAAGGGGTCGAGAGCACAAGTGGAGGGTTTGCTGTGAGATTTCTGGGAAGCACTTTAGAGACTGGGAGATCTCAAACTGTGAGTAGGCAGACTGGATAAGTAGAGAGGAGGAACCAGAAAGGACAGAACGGATTGAATCAATTTTTGATTTGATGAAAGCCATGAAACCCTTAGAATACACCCAATACACCAATACCAATACACCTTACAATACCCCCAATACACCTTACAGGGTATGTCCTTGGTAAGTGGTTTACATCAATATAGGTGAGCTAAAATGTCCTGTTTTCAGATTTGTGGGCCCATGGGCCTTAAGGACAAGCTTATTAGAAATAGGATTTGATCATATTCAAATATGACCACAGGTGGAACAAAACTGTGCCCGCTGCAATATGAGAGAACGGCGTCATATGTACAAAAAGGCGACGACTAAACTAACCAGCATGCTTCGTAGTTTATCTTTTTTGGCCCACTTTCACACTGTTTTAAAAAAAATGATTACAGTTAGAGCCTTCTGTTGGTTAAGGGGCATAAATAAAATAGATATATTTTAGACAGTGTCACCTGTTGTATTGCATCCAACTTAATGGTAAGCAGTAATGGGTCTTATATAGGTAATGATCTTAACTTACTCCTCCCTTTATCTTGCATGATTTAATTTATGTCCAATATGATATGTTTATGTTTTACTGAGGGTGTATATGTGTATAGGTTTAGTCAGACCTGTAACTATAGGATTGTAACTGGGGGGCCTTTGGAATTTCTTTGTGGCGAGGGAATCAGCCATTTTTTTCAGACCTTTACTTTTACAGACACATTCTTTTCTCTATACAAACATAGGCCTAAGTCAATTATTATCGAAAAACAAAGTCCCTGAAAATTGTGATATTGTGACAGTTACGTCAGAAGTTTAACAGTACTACTACACAACATACGAACACGACTAAATAAATGCAGGGGACATTACCGTCAGCACCATGGACAGCATCACGCATCAAACCAATAACATTTTATTTTCCTCAAATGACAGTGCCCTGAAAACCTGACACAATGTCAACACATTTTAATTTTGGAGCCATATTTAGCCCCTTAAAATGTAAAAAGAGCCCCATCAAAATGTATTGCATACGAAGAGTTTTGGTTGTTGGTTTACAAGTTCAACATCATTCAGAACCTGCTAGGCCTAATAATGCTGTAGCCTGCATTTTCTTACATGATACTTCCTCAAAATTTCCTTCCAGTTTGTCTTGCATATCTTGATCAGATCCTCCTCAACAGCAAGTTGGACTAACTGAGCATGCCGTGCCATGACATGCTTCTTTTATGCCCACTGAACACATTTTTCAAAGTAGAAAAAGAGTTTTTACATAAAGCTGTGGAAGCTGTGAAGGTTAGGGCACTGAGGACACTTTGCATTGTCTCGAGGGTCCTATAGAAATTACTGATCACTGTTTTCAGTGTCCATTTCCCTTCATCTGGAGGTATAGAACTGTGAGTGTTTGCGAATGTGCTCTCGTGCAAAAGTGAACTCAGCAGCAATGATGGTGGTTCCAGTCAGTGTGAGCTGGGTTTTACCTTTTTCTTATGTACAGAAGGGATCCGGCTCTCTGGGTCAAGTGAAACAATAGATTCCATGAATGTACTATTTTGGTAGTTTGGTAACAGAAACAAAATAGTCAAAAACACAAGAAATATGAAAATATGATACCTTATGTTGATATTCCTGATTGCTGCTCAATAACATAATCATCCAAGTTTCTTTTAATAGTCCTCTTTCTCTTGCTCTGGTGGCTGATGCTGTCAGTAGCCTCGCACCAACACCCAGTCAAAAGCAGTATTGTGGATCACATATGTAGACCATATGATTAGCAGAACATAGCCTGTGCTCTCTTACTCAGACCCTCATCATAAAATAATTATATTACATATATCTCCTGGGTTGGCCTAATTCCTGGATGGACCCTGCCCTAAAGGTCCAGATCTGGGTTTAGCTCTTATTGTAAGCACAGGGCCAGAATGAGCTTTAGAACAGTTCCTATCTCTTTGTCTTAATTACTATCTGTTATCTATATGTTAGCTGGCCATTTTCTGCTTAGCCCCATACTGGGTTGGGGAGATCACATCGATGCAATCAGTTTCATCACTGGTTGATGGCAATACATGGATAGTGAAATTTTAGACTTCTTCGGATAAAGCCCATCTGAAGAATTGTCACATTTATGAAATTATTTCCACATATTACTTGGATTAAAGAACCTGTGTACAACTCCTATTTTGCAAATTAACATTTAGTGTAGTCGTATTTCCAACAGAGATCTACTCATGACATTGTGATATGAGTCCCAAATCCAACTTCCAAGACATTTTTTGGCAGAATACAAGTTCAGTCAAAAAAATTTCTGCAAGACACCAACTTCATCTAGCCAGAATGCATTTCTTAAATAAATTGCAGATGATGGGGAGCAGAGATATATTCCCCCATGTTCATGGATCATCAGAGGTGTTATCTTATTTGGGGATACAATAAACTAATATTTGTTACCCCGAGTGTGGATCTCTTATTTTCTAAAAAACAAACAAAACTAGATCTATTTGTTACAATTCAACATGACTGCACATCTTTAAGAGTCTCATATGTCACCTTATCAGTACAACTGTCTTTGGTGTAAGGGAGGCTATGGAAGATGTAATAAGTCTAATTCATGATAGATTTTTGCTGTCAGAAAGGGACCAGAGTACTCACTGTTGTTCAAAATTAAAAGCTTTTCTCTTCTCTTCTGAAAAAAGACTGTCTCCAGGGAGGGCAGAGTGGAATCACATAGGAAACACAGTTCATCAATAGGTGGGTTTACATGGACAGCCTAATTCCGACTAGATTGGGAAAAGACATCTAATCGGAAAGAAAATGCAGCATGTAAACACCCCTTTTCTGAATGGAAAGAACCTTTGAAATGAGATTTCATTCCTTTGCAATTAGGTAGTCCAAGTCCTTTCAGAAAGCTTTTCCGATAGCCAGTCCCTGCATGTAAACGCTGTATCAGAAAGCTTTCTGTTTGAGTTGTATCTGCGCATGCCTAGCGTCGTGACGTACAGGACATTATGGAGAAGATCAGAGATTTGTAATGCCTCTTTTTCTCCTACTAAAGCAGATTTGGCATTCAGAACTTTTCAGCCAGGCATTTATCGCGATATTTTAAGTTTTAAGGAAATTATGTAGAAGAGAAAGAGGTACTCATATGCTGACCATTTATTAGTTAACCAAAGTTAACCGGTTGGAGTCCACTTCCTCCCTGTTGCCAACAGAGGGGCCACTGTTTGAATGACAGTATCTTTAGATTCAGTAAGGGTTATAGAAATTTTGAAATTTTACACTGTTAAAGGCCACATGATTCTTGGAAGTATGCCAAACTGCAAGCACCACAACATAAGTTTTCCTGGCAATAATGTTTTGTTGATGGGTTCAATAAACAGGATGGTATCCTTTTGTAGTTGTTCACTGTCCTTGAACTTTCCATCATACCATTGGCCCAAGCTCTTCACTTGCATGTCCGACACAGTTGGAACAGGTTTTTTGTAAATAAAAAATCTTTGGTCTGTGATTTCACCTTTTACAATGGAGATGCTTCTGCACTTTCTGGGCTTGAATTTCATCACCATTTCCATGTCCGTGTGATGTTTTGATGTCGTTTTTTCCAGATGTCTGTTGATGCAGGGGTCAGTTGTGGTCAGTGTTGTTATGCACAATTTTTCTAGAGGAATTTCAGAACATCTGGAACATTCTTGTATACACTGTATGAAACACTGTTAGGGACCGGTGCTTATGCTGACTAGCTCTTTTCACTGCCTGCTTAGCCTCACTCAGCCCTGTGAGGGTTCCGTGAAAATGTTTTTTTTTACAAGTTTAAAAGGGTCTTTTAGAAACCTGTTCTTGCTTTTTTCTTTTCTTTTTTTTTTCCCGAAGTCTCCTTAAAGTCCTCGCTCTGCCCAGTTTTGAGAGCTTCTGTTTTAGATCTTCCTGAAGGAGATTGATGCCTTCCCTTTTTTCTGCTGTTCTACGATTTCCTTAGGTCTCGTCTTTCTTTTATAAGTCGTTGGATTTCTTGAAGACGGCGGGACTTGGGGGGAAGAAGCATTTCTTTCCCACTGACATGTTCCTTTGCTCGAAATTTCTTCTTTCCATATTTGTAGATAAGATCGCCAAACTTCTCCAACTTCCTCTCCGCAGAACCCTTGATATATTTACGTATTAGGCTTAGGTATTTGTTGATGTTTTCCCACTTGTTGCTATTTGACTTGGCCATTTCACCGATGGATTCTGCTGTTGCAAGTTCTACATTTTGCTATGTGCAGGGTTTTGTCTTGAGCGGCTTTTTATTCCTGAAGCTTTTTCCACATCCTGCAGGGTACAGATATTATGTGGACTGTTGGTTTGTTCCTGCTGCAGTGTTTCATTCTACTGATTTGACTTTCCTCTTGACAGAATCTGGCCAATGCGGGGCTCTGGGATGGGGTTGTCAGGCATTTCTTTCTCCCTGGATGTATCTTAAGACCATGGGTTGATCTTACTTTAGCCCAGCCAAACTTGCAAGTCTGAAGAACATGTTCAGCTGCTGAGTCTGCTGTTATAGGAAGTTAGTCTACAAGTTGGGGTCTATTTCCTCATGTCAGCTGTATCTCCAAGCTGTCACACAGTTTTTCCCTTGTCATCAGTTGCTCATTGGATTTTTTCCGTAAGATAAGTAGTGCTACTAGGACTTGATGTTTCAATCCCTGGGAAAGTTGACACTCTTGATATTGGCAGTCTTATTGGAGTGGTGAAAATTGAGAGTAGGTACGTCTCTGGGGTCATCAGGTGGGAATCCTCTTCATTCATGTTTGTCCCTTGATGTCCGACAACTGGTCAGTTGAAATTGGGGAGCCAGAGGCTACGTACTTATTGTCTTCTGCACATCCCTAGCTTTATCTAGGTTTACAATGGTTAGGTTTACTTTGTTCCTACTTAGTTTAATCTCCCTTTTTATTTTAAAGTCACCCAATCCAGTTTGGATTAAGTGGTTTAAATAATCTACTTTTCAGGATACATCGTCAATTGTATACCTACAGAATATTGAACTGAATATACATTTATGAATGTACAATTTTCATTTCAAGTAACAGTAATCCAGATTAGAACAGAGGATTGACAGTGAGGAAGCTGCTGTGTCCATGTATCGTTGATGACTTTGCCATTCCTATGGCAATTGGGAGGGCAAAGTAACAATTTGCCATTCGAAAGTGGACATATCCCAAGCAGTGTATGAATTATACTTAATTGTGTTTAGTGTTTGGACAGTTTGGGACTGTTCTTCTGCATGTTTTGGTCTCTCCTTGCTGAAGGTTTATTCTTATGCAGAAAAAAATATACACTACTCAAACAAATTAAGGAACACTTATCATTGCAGTATGACAGCAAGCCAGTTAAACTTCAGGGATATTAATTTGTCCAGTTAGGAAGCAAAAGTGACTGTGAATCAGTTTCACCTGTTTTGGAGCAAATGAAAGTGACAAAAGTTGCAATGGAGAGGCAAAAGGATAACAACCCCCAAAAAGGGAATAGATCTGCAGGTGGTGGCCACAATCCTTTTCCATCTACTTATCTTTTCTGACTGACTCTTCTCTAGTTTTGTGTCCCGCTAGTGTCTCTGACATTACTTCAGACATGAGGCAATACCTGCAGCCGACTGATGCATGCACAGGTATTTCCCCTCCTGCATGATGGCTCATCCCTGCGTGCAGTTGCAAGATGGTTAGCTGTGTCCCCCAGCACAGTTTCAAGAGCGTGGAGAAGATGCTAGGAAATGGGCCGTGACAAGGGGAGAGCTGGACAAGTCCATAGAGGGACAACAATCCAGCAGCCAGACTGGTATCTGCTCCTTTATTTCAGTGGTGTAGTCATATTAATAGTCAACAATTTGCTGTTTGGATCATGATTTATTTCTTGAGAGTTGACCAGCTTTCAGTGAATGTCCCAGATGCAATTCTCATTGTGCAAAATGACCTGGAGAGATGCAGCCTGGCAATGTGACACAAGTTAAATGTCAGGATAGAGATAGAATAACACTAAAAGCTTCACTACTGCTCCATTGATCCACTCCACAAAATGAATATTTTCATCATTTAGAACTGTCAAAAGTTCAACATGATAAAGTCAGATACAGGTTACTGACCTGACAAAAAGTCAAAGTAAATGTGGCTCTCTGTTGTGAACATGAGACACCCTGCCCGTTTGGGCGTAACCAATAAGTTACGCCCAAACGGGCGTAACTTACTTAGTTTGGGCGTAACCAATAAGTTACGCCCAAACAAAGTCTATTGCCAAAGGCAATAACATTGCCAAAGGAAATAGACTTAGTAATCATTCTCATAAGCTGCACAGCAAAGTAAAACATAAGTGGGAATTAATAAAACTAATTAGTCAGGAAAGTGATCGGAGCCCTGAGTAGCAGCTTAGATGTTATAATACATTTTTTTCCATGGTGCAAATTGGGAAGTGGTTCCTAATGGAATGATCTTCTTATACAGCCAAACCAGAGACTAAGGCCAGCAGCTCAATATGAGATTTGAAAAAAATATCTATTTTTTGTGTGTGGATCTGTTCTAGGAAGCATCAACTATAAGGAGGCAAGGCATACCATGATACTGCTGACCTTAAGCTGCGTTGGGCACCAACAGTTTTTCCAAGAGAAGAACAAAAGACAAAAAAATATAACCTATATAGTAAACCATAAAAGTTAGAGTTGAAAAGGCTGAACTGAAGGACACTATTGAATATGTGTGAAGCAGTAAGAAGGGGTCGTATGTATTCATACTATCATGCATGATGGTGTGTGTTTTGTGTGTTTATGGGCCCAGTGAGTACTCCATGATACAGCCTGAAACTTTGCCTTGGCCCCATGTCAGTCAAAAGACCTTCCACACACTGCTGTTGAACCTTGCCTCTTTCAGCATTTTATTTGCACACACAACTCTGTGGGCTCAGCCTTAGCCTTCATGCAAAGGTTCCTTGATATCTAGTGGTGTAAAGGGGTATCACAATTTGGCACTCTAACAGGAGATAGGGGCTGCTTAAAACAGCTGTGACGTCAGTCGCAATATTGCGACTTTGTCGCTTAAAGGGTTAAGATGCTTTCAGTGTGTTATTTAATCTGTTTAGGGTAGCAGAAATAATCTTCCGTTTGGGAGTTCTGAGACTTCTTCATCTTCTTCATGTAATAACAGTGTTTTGCCTGAACTTCACAGCAAAACAGTGTTATTACCTGAATAACTGAGGAACTACAACTTCAACCTTTGTATCAGCAATTAATCAATACTGGCAATAATGATTTATTATTTTTAGAACAAATTAATAGCACAGTTTTTTCAAGTAGGGATGTCATGGTCCTAGATTTTGACATCATGATTATTAATAATCAAGGTTTCATGGTATTTCATAATTATCAACCCTATAGGAGGAAAGAATATTAAAGCCTTGTCCGTTGTTTGCGTCGAACAGTGCCGTCCGTGGCATAATGTCAACTTTTACTTCCAGAGGTTTGTTTAGTTTGGCCGATTACCGATTCTAGCTGATTCGGATTTATTTCTCTAAAGTTTTAAAATCATAACGAGTAATTAGTACAAGTACTCATATTTTGAAGGATTACAATGGAAGTAAGGCTGGTCGGCATTGTGTTTGTATTCTGAACTGCTGAAATTAATGCACCCTCCGTCTTCTCCGCATTTCAAAGTGAAAATAAAACTTTCTAACCCTTGTTCAGTCTATTTACATAAATGACTAAATAGACTAACATATTATGTTACATGTTGGCTTTGATCAGGGACTTCAGGGCTCTTGGCTGGCTGTGCTGTTGCTAGCTTTAGCCACTCTGCGAACATTAGCTTCTTGAATAATGCTATGTTCCTTCAGGTGATTCATTTTAAAATGTCAAATTAAGTTCGTTGTGCTGAACACATTTGGGATTATTCTGCCAAAGCTTATTTCCTCCTTACGCTCCCGCTAGCTTTAGGTGCTCTGCTAGAGTTAGCCGCTCTGCTAGAGTTTGCAGCTCTGCTAGAGTTAGCCGCTCTGCTAGAGTTAGTTTCTTGAAACTAGATATGTTCTTTGGGGTGATTAACCACCACAGCTTATTTTTTTCCGGTATGGAACTGGCCGAGTGAGGCTGCTCGGCTGACTTCCGATTTCATCAAATTAGGCCTCATTAAATGTGTCTAGCACATTGGTGGTTTATAGACTTCTTAAGGAGATCTATCGAAAGTTCAATCAGAAAGAGTAATTTCTCTCACTCTTGGGCCTCTCTTCTCTTCTTAACACTTTTATCACCTTCTCATGCTCAGTCTCAATTACCTGCTTCACAATCTGGTGCCTAAATTGGTATAAACTGCACCCGTTTAGGTGGCCTCAATATCCAATCACTGTCACACCTGCATGTTTAGCTTATCAACATCAGCTGCTGTCTTTAAATAGTCTCTTTCTATCGATCTAAATCTCTTATGCTGCTGGTTCGCACGCCCTCCCTCTCCTCACCTTGAACCTTGACTTGGTTGGACTTGCAGGAAGGGCAGGGCAACAGTGTGAACTCTTCAGCCTGGTGCATGGAGTAGTCAGTACTGGCCACCACAATTCGATCCCCGGGCTCCCAGCCCTCTGGTAGGTCAGCCAGCTCTATGATGCTGCTGTTGGACATTATGTCAATGGAAATGGAGGCCTGCGGATGAACTACAGTGGGAAACCAACAGAATTTGAGGTAAAACACAGAGTTAATCCTAATATCCAAAACTTACATGTCAACAAACAGCAATACAGATGGAAGGTTCACTGACAAACAAAGAAAAACAACAGTGGTGGATACTGCACTGTCTTTGTTTCTTGGAGCTTTTATCTCTGGTATATTTTAGAAATTACAGGACTCATATAGTACAACCATAAGCATGAGTTACAGCACTGCACATACTACACAACAATGTATCTACTCCTGATTTTAACAGCTTTTGCATGTCCTTCAAACTAAATGGTGTCAGATCCTGTTAGAGACACAGCCAGTACCAAACCATCCCAACTTGTGCAAACTCATTATCATTGAGATTGAAGTACCCATTGTGAAGGTCTATCCACTGTTAAACAATTAATGGAAGCAATTAAAGGAAGTTTGATGTTAGACTTGCAGACCAGACAACAATCCTCATTTCAACGATTCAAACATAATAGCTCAAGAAATGTTCTCCATCAGCTTGGGGGAAGACAATTTTTAACTTTGACCAAGTCTGAGCTTTGTAGAAGCACAACACCTAAAGTGAGAATACTTGCACCATGTCTGACAAAAGTGATAATAAATAGTAGACGTACAGGGAAATGTAGACATGTAATGTTAGTTGTCTACAATTGACCGATCGCTGTGAAGCACACCTGAAGCAAATAAGGCATAAACAGCAATTGTTTCGTCATGAAAATGGGTTGCACTCAGTTCCAATCTTAACAACAGATGCCAAAATTCCCCAATAGCTCCAACATAACACAAAGAGACAAGCCCAGAAAGAAGCTTGTTTTATCTCAGTACATGTTGTGCAGTGGTTGGCAATGTTTTCCTGCAGCATAATGGGTCCTCAATGCATTCCGCCGGTCCTGGCCGGTCATGGCCGGTCGTTTGTTCATTTTAAAGTGTGCTGGTCTCAACAGGGCTCTGCATGTGCAGACTTACACGGTTAGAAAGTCCAAGCTCAAATCACGCTACTGAGGTCGTTGATCTTATTGCCTTATTTTCGGCTGCTTTATTCCTATATTTCACATATAAACAGAAAAGAAACCCCAAATGTCTAAGATGTGTTCAAAGACTGTGTCGACCTGCCAGTTCCAAACACTTTCACAAAAATAACTCCCACACTACTACCTATTCCTCCTGATCAAAGGGGATCTGTCACAGCTGTAATCTAAAGATTAATTCAAATAATATCTAATAATAAATAACATATAACATTAAATTAACAATAACTCATAACTCAATCCAATATTTATATATCCGAACAAAATAAGTAGATTGTGATATATTAAACACGAATCAAAAATAATTGGCTCTAACACCATCCATAGCAGTATGCCCACACTCGCTAGAACACAGCTGTGTTTGTGTATTTAAATACATTTAAATATCTGTGCTTTATCTATGGGGGGAAATTAGTCCTTGTTGAATAGTAACTTATTTACCAATATTTCCATGGTTTACATTCTCCTATAAATATAGATGTAGAAACTTGCCATTGACACACTATACTGATACATACATACGCATGTGGTGAACTTACCCAGTTTTCCACATAGGAATCGGACCCTGTAGTTGTGACAGAGGCCATGAGCCTGGTCCCTGTTGAGGCACACAACACCGTAGTCCTTTCCGTATTTATGGATTATATCGCCTGTCTGATTGAATGACATGCCATCATGCGTTTCAGCCTGGACAGGGGATGGAACATATTCATGGAGGTTATTATTTGTATATATACTTTCTATATTACTATATACTATATTATATATATGTATAATAATTATAATTATAATAATAATAATATTTATTTAAAATAAAAGTTATTTACTTTATTTATCATACCCATTCATACAGTAAAACTTTGTGAAATGTGTCCTCTGCATTTGACCCATCCCTGAAAGAGCTTTGGGCAGCCCCTGTGAAGCACCTGGGGAGCTCAGGTTCCTGAGTCTTGCTCAAGGACCCACAGCATGTAGCATCAAGGGGCTGATCCTCCAATACTCCGATTGTCTGACGACAGCTCTACCAACTTAGCTAAACCCGCCCCCATAGCACATACTGTCACTTGTCACACACTTTTTTCATATCCAAATTAATCCTTTCCGAATTGCAATGTCGGTCGTTTGTTCTACATGACCTGTGATCTTTCCGACCCAGTGTTTACATGCATCGTCTCATCTAATCAGAACAGCTTTCGGACATGCGAAGAAGATCCACACTTCAATTCATAAATTGGCGATAATGCTATGATGAGATGGGTGCCAACCACTGACAACCGCCCAGAAGAAGAATAGTACAGCGCAGAGGTGAGTTTTCCGCCATCTAACCTTCCAAATAGGTTGAACTCTTTCAAGTTGCAATGAGTCAATTGCTCTTAGATGTAGACCAGTACTGTATTGAAATTGGCATATTTAAAATGCGTCGCTGAAAAAACTCAGCCAGAGCATAACGTCACAACACTGGGCATGCGCAGATACAAATTGAACAGAAAGATTTCTGAAAAAGTGTTCATGCAGTGACGGGCTATCGGAAAGGCTTCCAAATAGAATTAGAGTACCTCCTTGCAAAGGAATGAAATCTGAGTCGGAAAGTGTCTTTTCTTTCGGAAAGACAGTTAACGTGCGCCTTTTCCGAATCTATTCGGAATTAGGTTGTTCATGTAAACCCACCTACAGATGTTGGATTTTGAAATGAAAATTTTAGTGTTCTTTCAGGAGTTGGACTGTGAAAAATACTAAGATGTAAGCACACAACAGCTGATGTTTAAATTTCAAGACTAGGACAGGTAAGTAATTATGGTTGGCCATTAGTAAAAGTACAACAAGTTTATTATAGCAGCACATGTAGTTACCCCATTTGTAAAATAACACATGTTGATTTTAACAGCAACAATTTACCATATTTAGCTCTAAATGTTAAATTTAAAATATGCAAATTGTCACTGAAGTCAGTGGAAATAACAAAATAAAAGCTAGATTAAGAAAACCCATTTCTAGACAGTAAATGCAGCCCCTTAACCTCCAACGCGGATTGCCTTCTAGTTCTGGGCCAATAGCAACTAGTAATTGCCCCGGACCCAAAAAAATGGGTCCTTAAGAGCAACCAAAAGAATCAGGGTTAAAAGCAAGAAGCGGTGACTTTAGAAACTGGGTGCAGGGTTTCGTAGAAAACCATAAGTTTTTGTTGGCCATGAGAAGCCTAAGTGAGCAAAGCCTAAGTCTATCCAAAGAACCTAAAAGCATTTAACTTAACCAAGTCATTTTCACAAGCCTTGGTTTGTCGTTGAACCGATCAATGAAGTTAAATGTTTTTTTTAAAACCACCTTGGTGCAAAAGGGTCCGTGTTAACCGGGGATAGAAGTGGTTTCTTCATGGCGCTTTTATTTTGGTCTTTCCAGTGATGTCAGTTTAAATTTGCATATTTTCTAAACTTTTAGTTGCAACATTTTTAGAAACATTAATTAATTTAGTAACATTCAGATTTTGATTAAGAATCAACAGGTAGATATAATATTTAGTTTTAAATTTTAACAATTGGAGCTTAATGTGGCAAAATGTAGTTAGCAAAATCAAAATGTTCTAAACTTAAAACCGGCACCCCATATGCAATTAGCAGATTTATTGTTGTCTTGTTTAAATATTAAACTGAAACAGGCCTCCAATCTTCATTTACATTTATATGGATCACCTCAGCTGTTCCCATTTGCCCACATCATCAACTCTCAACTCTGTAACTTTGCATTGCATTGCATTTCTTATCTGTAAAGTGTGTGTGACACTGTGATTTTGTGTTAACAAAACATATTTACTTGGATGTCAAGTGGGCTGCCACAGAGTCGATCTGGAAAGGCCTTGAGCAGGTCAGACAGTTTCTCCCAGTCTCCAGATCCCCTTTCATCATCCCTGTCAAACCATTCTGTCCATTCTGCCTCTGTAAATGCACAGACACGTGCACACATACAGTTCATTGGTCAGTCAAGTGGTGGATTTGACATAAATCTATGTCAACACTTTGAGACCATTTAAATTATCAAACAGCTTTTGTAGGAAAATTCATTTAAGCCCTCTCTCCTCCAATTATGTTCCCATTACGAGGTGTGCATTTGACTGTTGACCTGAATTTCAATCTGGAACTTGACATACAATTGAAGAGGCAGAGAGCTACAATCATTGCTGGGCAGCCCGTGAATCGGTGCATATCTGCATGTATTCACTTTTCTGTGTCTATCGTATAGTTTCAGCAGTTTCATCTAATGAGCTGCAATTGAATGGCTAACAAGAAGCATATATTTTGATTCAGCTTTGAACTAAAAAGGACATTTTAGTAATGATAACTGATAACTACATGTGAGGCATGTGAGGCAGAAGTGGTGATAAGATGATGCACTTTGTAGTAGTTGTATCACTTAGGTTGATAAATTACGTATCATGAATTTAGAGTTGCATTCAGACTATTGCAACATTTTCTGTATCTACGTATGTGTTATTCAGAGCAGGTACAGCTAAATCACAAACATCAACAGTTAACACAATGTTAGGCACAAAAAATGTAATCTGTATAGCTCCTGTAACACTGTCCCTGTTAACACTTTTCCTTTGAAGCAATAACAATTACTTATGCCAGACACACATTAATTAGCAAAAAAAAAAAAACAGTGATCTATCTTATGGCAAAAAGTGGCACAAAGCCCAGCTTTTGTCCAAACTTAGAGAACTTTCACTGAACTTCTAGTGGTTTGTGTGTGACAGAAGAGCACAGAACATTAATTAAAATTAGACCATGTCAGCATGTTTTGAGATTTAAATACATTATAAAATAAGGCTGCTGTTCCAAGTGTTTAAATGGCATAAATGGCTCACATATATCATGTGACTTTTCAAAAGTCTAAACAGATCTAGGAATAGTTAAAAGACTAATACAAACATTATTGGCTTTGCGCTGTTCCTTGCATCCAGATTACACTCAATTTAACCAGCAAAAGGGAGTTTACGAGGTGCTAAATGTACTGGTGCCATGGACGATAAAGCATTTTTAAATAATGAGATAATTAGATAGCTTAAATAGAAGAAAGGCTAGATTAAATGTAATATGTAATAAAAATTAAGTTTTTCTCATTTGCTTTGGTGCAATCCACAGAGATGCATACTTAATTTTACAATCAGCATTTTATTAATGATGACTCATATTAAACCAGCTACACATCACACATTCAGAAAGTACTCAGACTGTATTCACTTTTTCATATATTATATAATGCTGCAGCCTTATGATAAAATAATTTAAATGAATGTTTTCCCTCACCAAGCTACACTCCAAACTCCATAATGCATAACAAAGTGAAAACAGAATTTTATCAATTTTTGCAAATCTATTAATAAAGAAATACTCAAATATCCTGTTGACATACAAATTCCGACCATTTCCTCAGTACTTAGTTTAAAGCTTTTGGCACCGATTAACGCCTCCAGTCTTTATGGGAATGATGTGGATTTGGGGATTTAGCCATTAATCGTTTAGTTCCTCTGAAGCTCTGTCTGGTTGGATGGGGATCATTGGTGGAGAGCCAGTGTCAGGTGTCTACAGATGTTCGAGACTATAAAAGGGAGGGGTCTGGCTGAGCCACTCAATAACATCCACAGAGTTGTTCTTAAACCACTCTTGTGATATTGTCCCCATTTTGAAGGTGAGTCATTCGCCCAGTAAGAAATTCTGACCTGCTCTTGTCAGCTTTCCCCATGATTCTTTCCTGTTAGGATGGTATTGTTTAGGTTATGAGAGGTGTCGGGTTTCCTCCAGACATGATGTTTAGAACTGATGCCAGAAAGTTTCATCTTGGTCTCATCTCATCCGGGAATCTTGATTATCTCACTCTGAGAGTCCTTCGGATGCTTTTCTACAAACTATAAACAGGCTCTCCAGTGCCCTTCACTGAGAAGAGGCTTCTGTCTGGCTGCTCTGCCCTATACCCCATCTTTGTGGCCATATATAGACAAGTGTGTGCCTTTTCAATCAATCCACTCCAATCAATGGTATATACATATCAAATATGATTAAGAAAAGGGTGATTGCAAAGGGTTTTAACCTTATTTTTTAAATGTGAAAATACTTATTTCTCTTGGATTGTCAGGATAGGTTTTTGTTGAAAACTGAGTATGCTTCTTCAAAATGCATCCATTTAATGTACGGTTGTTAAATGTGGTGCTGAGCTCACTTTTCCCATTATGCCATGACCTAAAAGCACTCAAGATGTTCTTTGTTTTTTTTGGTCAATTGAAGTAATGGACACTCTTAACCAATATTTAACTCCTTATAGTCACCAGTTGCAGTGAGTAAGGTTGTGTGCGTGTGTATGCATGTGTGTTACCTTGCACCCACTGGCTCCTTGTTGTGATGGTATAATTTTCACCATACCCTGCCCGAAAAATATGAGTACTTATGGCCTTTGAGGAAGCCTGGGTGCCTGAAAATGACAACATACACACACATACTACTTTTAATATATATGCATAATGTAAAATCAGGTTGGTAAAACAAAAACAGTCCCACCTTTATAGCTTGTGTGATCTTCCACTACTGAGGAGACATCCCCTTTTGATACTATGAATGTCCAGGTATGCCTGAAAAAAAAAGAAAGATGTGGAGATAAAGCAGAAGCTGAAGATAATAAGTGATAGTGGAAAATAGAAAAGAAGTGGGGAAAACATATATTTAATAAGAATGGATATGGAGAAGCCAGTTAGAGACATAGAGAAATGTGTGGGGAAAAAGGGGCAGCAACATAGATTGAGGCAGATAAAAAAACGGCCATAAACATTACTGTCAGTACACCCTCACACATAGAGGATAGATATAATGACAGTGTGGTTGATATCTACGAGTTTGGATACTGTGAAATTAAATAAGCTATCCAATTAATGATGAAGGAAAATAATTAAAGGTAATGTTTCTGTACCTCTGCAATACTAGGGTACCGAGAGAGGAAATGTGGTATTGCATATGGAGGCCTGTAGAGGAATATGTCAGAAGGTGTAGGTCAGGTGCAAAGACCGTGTTACAGTGTTCAGGAGTGCAGTTCACATGAATGATTCAAACTGGTCTTGGGGCTGTATTAAGGTTCACCTCTGGGTTCTATTTGTTTCCAAGGGTGATGGATAGGTTATCAAATGTAATTAGGGGATATTCCCCATGGAAAATTATAATTGCAGATGCAATGTGATATGCACTGAGAGGTGAGAGCAGGTTGTGCTGAGCATGGAGAGATGCAAGTATAGTTTGGAATGAAAGTAAGCAATAGTGAGACAGAATACATGAATAAATACAAATACAAGAGGGAGGTGTGGTGAAGATGCAATGAACATAGGTTGCAAAGGCATATGACATCAAGTTATTAGTGTTGACTGTGCAGGGAAATGTGGATTGAGGTAGACAGGTGAGGAAAGGAATAGACAGGGTGGAATGGATGGAGATGAGTTTCATGAGTGCTTTATTACAGGCTATGTATGTGTGTGTGTTTAAACAGTCCAGTAACGGTCCAGGTTCATAAAGAGAAATTGAAAGTTCTGCATAGAAATTGTCCAGGTTCATAATCATACTTCAATTTCAACAATCACATCAGCCATACCTTGAAATTCCTTGATCAATTTTCAGTTATTATTTATTAATAGTTTGTTTGTCATAATTAGGAAGCATACCGAAATCCAAGACTACTGATGTGTTGGCTGCCCAGCCTGGTGAGGCTCCTCTTGGCAGAGTCCTCCAAATTGTTTGAACCTTCGTCATTGACCACCATGGCCAATATAAGCCCAGCATCAACACCATCCACATAATTTGCAAGTCGACGACTCTCATTTTTACTACTGTATGTGTCAAACCTGTAAGGAGAGAAGGAAAGTTAATGGACTTAATATCGTTCAAGAACCTAGGAAGTTAGGATAGCTAGGATAATAAAAAAGGTGATGGAGCAACAGCTTTGTTTCATACCAAGAAAGAGAACTACAGATATAGAGAATGCCAGAAGTAGTTGAAATCTGTCTTTGTGAATTTAGAGGTGTATGCAAGAGTGCCGAGGGAGGAATTGTAGTATTCATGAGGAAGTGCCAGAAGTTATAGAAAGTGGTATGATTTGTAGAGAGCAACATGACAGGGGTTGAGTGTGAGAGTGACAAATGGTTAGGTGGTACTGCATCAAGGATTGACTCTGAGCCCCTTCTTCTTTGCTATGGTGATCAGCCAGGTGACACATGAGATCATACAGGAGTCTCCTGGAAAGGTCCAGTCCCTCCTAATATGGTCCAGTTGGCTGGCCACAGAGCTCCTCTCGTATGGTAATGCCTGCACTACCAATAAAATTAGGGGGCCACAAAAATCAAAGGTTAGACCCCAATGAAATAAAATAAAGAATGGTCATTGGAAACAAGAATCCTTAGCCCATAGAGTGCTGGTCTCTCGATCGCAGTGAAAATCAAAGGGAAAACGTTGAAAGCACAAGCTGATCCAACTACTATTTTATGACAACTCATAATGTAGCTCAGTAGTGAATGTGGCCCCAAGGTGCATGTATGCACTCCTGACATTAGGTGGGTTTACATGGGAGGCCTTATTCCGGTTAGATCCAGAAAAGGCGTCTAACCGGAAAGAAATTGCTGCATGTTAACACCTCTGTCCGAATGGAAAGAACCTTTCCTAATTAGATTTTATTCCTTTGCATGGAGGTAGTGAAAATCCTTTCGGAAATCCTTTATGATAGCAGGTCGCTGCATTTAAACGCTGTATCGGAAAGCTTTCTGTGGGTTCTACCTGCGCATGCCCAGCGTTGTGACGTAATGCTCCGCTAAGTATTTTTTCAACGGCACGACACATTTTAAATTCGCTGACTTCAAAACAGTACCGGTCTACATAGGAGAATAATTTACTCATCGCAACGTTGAAAGAGTTCAACATATTTGGACGATTATATGGACGAAAACTCACTTCTGCGGTGTAGTATTCTTCTTCTGGGCGCTTGTCAGTGGTTAACCCCCGGCTCATCGTAGCATTATCGCCAATTTATGAACTGAAGTGTGGATCATCTTCGCATGTGTGAAAGCGTTTCTAATAAGGTTTCTAATAAGGTGAGTGATCTTTTCCGACATCGGGTCGGAAAAGATCACAGGTCATGTAAACAGGTGACCGACACTGCAGTTCGGAAAGGTTTAATTCTGAAAGGAGAAAAGTGGCCCATGTAAATCAAACTATTGTCTGGACATCCTCCTGTTGTCCAGACATTGGTGGATAGGGCTTAGATCGGGGCATCAGTCAGCTCCTGGACAGGACTGAGCCACTGCTCGGCATTATTGGATGCACTGATAAATAGCGGTCTATTGGTAATTAATTGGATTCAAGTTTGGGAAACATGAGGGCCAGTCAATGGCATTAAAAGCCTTTGTCATCCAGGAACCCCCTACACGCTGGGGCCACAGGAGGCCGGTTATTTTCATGCACAGGGAGGAACCCTGTGTCCACTGAACTATTTGTAAGGTCTGACAACCTGGTACCCAACAGCTGTCAGGGTACTGTTGGCTAATATGAAGTCTATCTGACCCTACAAGAACATGCCTCCGCAGACCATTACTGACCCACCACCAAATTGGTTCAGCCGGATGATGTTTCAGGCAGCATAACCTTCACCACAGGGTCTCCAGACTATCTATATATATCTATATATATATATATATAGCTATATATATATATAGCTATATATATATATATATATATATATAGCTATATATATATATATATAGCTATATATATATATATATATAGCTATATATATATAGCTATATAGCTATATAGCTATATATATATAGCATTTTCATGCTGAAATTTGTGGCAAATAAGATGGTTGAAAAATGTTATCTTAAATGTTGGCTAGGTTGAGGTTTCATCAATTGGTCTGAAGTTTCCAAGCAATGACTACATTGTCTTCCACAATAACTTAAACAGGCAAGTAATCCACCCAGTAACTGGAGCAGGAGCTACTTCTGAAACCCCTTTGACTCAGGGAATCCTGAGTCTGATAGGACTTTAATGTGGAATTTAATGTGGAAAATATATGAAGCTTTGTGAATGCCCGAATAAAACCGTAATGTGTTCCCACAAAAAAGATGTAGAATAATATAATTTAGCATAAAAGTATTTAAGAATATAATAAAACCCGGCCACTAAGGGGTCACATATAAGTGTACTTTTAGAGCCGGTCCCGAGCCCGCATAATTGGGGAGGGTTGTGTCAGGAGGGGCTTCCAACATCAAACCTATACCAGACCAACAAGTGGATCATGAAATTGATTTCCAAACCGGATCGTTCGGGCCCGGGTTAACAACGACTTGCGCAGACTTCAATGGTCATGCTCGCGATGGGAACAGAGGAGCTGATAGGAAAGTACAGTGCTAAGGACAGGAACATGGAGGGACATATTGTGGTAGACTTTGTGAAAACAATGGAAATGGCAATGGTGAACATGTATTTCAAGAAGAGGGAGGAGCACAGGGTGATGTATAAGAGCAGAAATAGGAGCATGCAGATGGACTACATCCTATACAGAAGACGCAACCTCTGGCAACCCCCAAAGGGAACAGCAGGAAGAAGAAGAAGAAAAAGAAGCCTAAAAGTATAAAATCAAAACGTCAAGACATCGGCTTGTTAAATTCACTCTCATTAGTTTAATATTGGCTCAACAAATGAGCAGACTTTGCCTCAAAGGGAGCCTTACCTATCATTGTGCAGCACCTCTCCGGTCTTGGGGTCAATGACGTGGATTATGATGCCTCGGTTCCCCCAGCTTCTGAGAAACAGGTAGTTTTGCTTGGTCTCTCCAGGCTGTAACGTCTTATTGAGGAAGGTCCATGAGAGCTTCTTTAGTCCATGGATCTCAAGTGCCCCTCCTGTCCCCACTCCAATGTACTTACTCCCAAAGTAGCTGTGTTCCTGTTCATTGTCGGTCAATCTGAAAACAGGGAGTGAAGATTAATAATGTTTTGATGTAACTTCTCCAAAACTATCAGAGGGTCTCAGCCATGACCCAGATGCAGACAGCATATATCAGCTCACAAGAGGATTCATGAATCACCTAGAGGAATATATCATTGCATTCATATAGTCGTTTGGTGAGAAGCAAAACAGGGCAGTTTCAGACATGTGAAAAACATTTGTACTGTCTGTCCACAGACCAAAAAATGTTTTATTAATCATAGTAGGATACTTGAATATTTATACATTGTTAATTAACTCTTTGTTAATTGACTATTATGTTATTGTGTTGATAAGTTCCATGTCCTCATAAATGTATCCAATAATCCTTTATCAAATTCAAATAACTTTACCTTCCAAAAAGCGATATAGTGAGGTTGCCTTTATACGGACAGTCTGTGCTGCCAATGTGCAGCTCTCCCTTGTTCCCAATGAGAATGTGTTTAGTTCGAAGCAGTATGGGCCGGAACGTGTCAGCAATCACCAGCTTTCCTACAGGACAAGACAGAGGGACAAATTGTGTATGTGTGAGTGCGTGTGTTTGCTTGTGTTGGGGTGGGTGTAAGGTGGTCTAAGCTGGACACCTGCACTCAATAATTCCATTTCATTTATGAAGTGTTGAATATCAAATATCACTTCATGTGTGTGCTACTTTTCTTTGTTCAGTCATATTTTGTGTTAGGCCCCATCAAATTATTTTCACTCCAAGCAAGGGAGGATATAAGATGCCCTTCTATCCGGCAACGCTCTTTGCTTATTCTACTGCATCCGAACAGTTCCAGAGACATGAATGAGCAGTGGCTCTACTTAGAGCTACCTCTTAGTGTCCAAGCTAAGGAGCTTGGACACTAAGAGGTAGTCCAAGGTAAGGACCTTATTTCTAAGAATGAGCCCACCCACGTTACGAAGGAAGCTCATTTTGGTTGCTATTTGTCTGTTATCTCATTGTTCTGGTTGCAGATATTTCGATTTTGGTGAGATTTATGACATAAATCAAGCGTTGAACACATACACCCACCCTCTGAAAATATAGTGCATGATGGTTATGTCCCTTTTACCTCCATTGAGAATCTCAATTGAATGGACTGTGGCAGAAGTTGTGAGAAGGACCTTCCTGCCAATATCTATTCTAACACGGTGGTCTTTACTGTGCCCCGGCATCCATGGCTGTAGTCCTGGCTCCTGATCTGGACACACTGCAAGAGACAAACATCTTAATTTCAGAGACACATACAATTCACCAGTGGTGGAGGGTGCAACATAAATCCCTGAAGCATTCAGTTTTAGTTAACACTTCATCATGAGATTTTAAAATTAGAGTCGTACATGAGCACCTCTCCCCAAGTTTTTTACATTTTTTTAATTTATAGGAGATTTACTTGTTTCCTGATTATTGGTTTCTATCAAAATGTAATCAATCTCATCCATTTCTCATTTTCAGTTGTACTGTAGGAAAAAGGTTTGCAAACCAGCCACTGTATATATTTCATATGCAGAAATTTTGCATTATTGATGTAAGTCATAAAAAAGAGTTAGAAATCACACATAATTTCTATTAATTGCATTGTGCACATGAATGAAGAACAAGGAACAAGAGTTTGTTTTAATCTGTATCTTTTTTATAACTCCATGAATCTATTTACTGAAAACATCTTTCAAAATAATCATACACTATCAGAATTATCTGATAATTAATCGAGACACATAAAAGGTAAAAACCATTCTTCTCTCCCGAGTGTTAGGAGCGAAAAAAATGGGGTACAATTTGCTGATTTGATACTGTGAATTGACATCAGGGTAAAAATCATGATGTCAATCCATGAGAACATACATATGGACATGTATGTTGTGCATACATGTCCATATGTATGCACAACAACATATGCACATATGTTGTTGTGCAAATGTGTGTGTAATTTAACAATGGTGTTTAAATTCACCATTGTTAAATTTAAACAATGGTGATCAAATTAATGATAAAACATATTATACAGGACTTTTTTGTTTTCTTTTTACAAGAGATGTAACTTAAAGTGCCTTATATAGTAAAACATAAACAGGACATAATAATATGAAGGGATGATATACGGCAATAAAAAGACATGATGAAATGTATAACAGGAAGAAAAGAAAATTAAAGAAACTTTAAAAATTTAAAGCCAAATATTCACATCTGAATCAAATATTTGATTTGAAGTTTAGTTTTCCATCCTTATAAATAAGTTTAGCTACTGATAAAATAACATGTTTACATTTATTTTCCAATTACAAACATTCCATAGATCTGGACTAACAGCATTTGTTGATGATATCTAAGGAGCACAGCTTCCCATGTGTTTTTTTTCCCACTCGGCTGTGGCTCAGTGGGTAGAGCGGCCGTCTCCCAATCAGAAGATCGGAAGGTAGCCGGTTCGAATCCCACCAGGATCCACTTGTCGTAGGGTCCTTGAGCAAGACCCTGAATCCTTAGCTCCCCAGGCGCTCCACGAGGGGCTGCCCACTGCTCCCTCAGGGATGGGTCAAATGCAGAGAAGTAATTTCACTATGTTGTACTGTATGACTATGTGACAAATAAAGGATCTTTCTTCAGTTTCTGGTCTAATCCTGGTTTATATTTGATAAATTATGACATTTTCCTGGTGTCTGTACCGATGCATCATATTTATCAGGTTTGACAACATAATATTAACTGTGAATGTTGACTTTTTTTTTTACATTTGTCACCAATGTCACACCATTGACCCATGAAGACCAGTAAATGACATACATTCTTTGATTCAGTAGCTACCTACACAGTCAGACAATATGAGCATTAACTTGAACAAGGAGGAATCCTGGTTGCACAGCACCAGTTTTAGAGGGTCTGATGATTTCATCCTGGTAACTAACACCAATCAGGATAGCATTGGCTAGCCCTAGGAGGATGGCCACCTAGGATAGGCCTGCCCAGACCAACACTGACTAAACACCAAAGCTGTCCCCGCTAGATGATGTTACAGATAGGGTAATGTTGACCATGGCATCTCCAGACTTTTTCACGTTAGTCACATGAGCTCAGTATGAACCTGCTCTCATCCATGAATAAAACAGGGGACCAATTGAGAACCTGCCCATCCTGGTGATCTGGAGTGAAAATCAGTCAAGCTCTGATCTGTGAGCACAGGTACCACCCTCATGGAGTCTGTTTCTGACAGTTTGGTCAGAAACATCATGCTCCTCTACGCCCATCTCCAGCTCTCTTAGTATGACAGCCCTTCACCTAGTGTCTCCTCCATGCCCCTGACTCTCCAATTGGAATATCGGAAAGGAGGCATACAGAGTCTATGGCATATAGACTCCAGCAAGTCCATATGTGCAAATCCATTGATTAGTTTTTACGTAGACTTGCCAACAGCCAGACAAACAGGAGTGAAAACACAATATTCTCACTGGATAGACGTAATAAAAGCATATAGTAACCTGTACCACCAGATAAAAAAGCAAAAAGGTTATTGGAAAAAAAATTTCAGAATAAAATACAAATAACAATAATTTTAATCTCAGTCTTAATGATAGCTGTTCGTCTTTCATTGTTTTAACATTGTAGGGTTGGACGATTATGGCTAAAATTAAAATTGCGGCTTTTTTTGCTTAGAATTGAGATCAAAATCCTCCACAATCTTACCATTCAGTTTAAATCAAATTACATTTTGTTATGGACATGATGAATTAAAAAGCATCATGCGCTGTGGGTGTCTAACCCAAATAGATGTATGTGTGAATTAAAGGGTTAACTACTGTGCAACTGTGCATTTCCTTTATGCAGGAGAGAGAGAGATAGAGAGAGAGAGAGAGTTTGGTCATAATTTTATATAATTATTATAAAAAAAATTTATTGATGCTTTTTATCTGCTTTTACCTTGTAGCACTTGGAATTTGATCCAAATGTTAAGTGTGTTATACATTAAATGTATTATTATTATTATAGATAACACTATTATAGGAGTGTTGGAGTGATGAGTAACCACTACTCAGCTTGTGCTCCTCAATAAGTGTGTTTACATGGACAGCCAAATTCCGATTTTATTCGGAAAATCCATCTAATCGGAAATAAAATGTTGCATCTAATCACCCTTTTCTGTATGGAAAGAACATTTCCGAATGAGTTTTTATTCCTTTGCAAGTCTGAGTCTTTTCGGAAAACCTTTTCAATAGTCAGTCTCTGCACGTAAACGCTGTATCGGAAAGCTTTCTGTTTGAATGTATCTTTGCATGCCTGTATCGTGACGTAATGCTCTGACTGAGTTTTTTCAACTCCGTGACACATTTTAAAGATGGCGACTTCAAAACAGTACCGGTTTGCATCAGAGAGCGATTTATTCATAGCAACCATAGCAACTTTGAAAGAGTTTAACAGATTTGGACGGTTCGGCGAAATGTCACTTCTGCGCATGCCCTCTTTGTCATATTCTTCTTCTGGGCGCATGTCGGCGGTTGTCACCCAGCTTATCAGAGCATTATCACCACCTTATGAACTGGAGTGTGGATCATCTGCGCATTTCAGAAAGCGTGTACGATTAGATGCGTCGGGACATGTAAACACCGGCTCGGAAAAGATCAGAAGTCATGTAAACAGGCGACGACATCACAATTCAGAAAGGTTTAATTCGGAAAGGAGAAAAGTGTCCTATGTTAGCTCTCTGGCCTCTCAGGCACCCAAATGCAAACTATCATGCAGTAACTATGTACAACAATGTTACAGTAAAAAAATAAATGACAAATATATTATAATAGTAGTAGTAATACCTTTTAGTGTCAGAAAGATAATTACAGCAAAGAAAGTTGTAATGCTTACTTGTTCTCTAAATGAACAGTTCAATTTTAGGTGACAAAAATATTCATTGATATTGATGGTTTGTACTATGATAAATATTAATTAAAAGCTCTTGTTGCTCCATTTGCTCAAGTTTTAGGGATGAATGTTTTTTTGGAAGTATATGCTCAGTCTGAATAATAATAAATTTTATCTGATACTTACCGTTTTACTACAGTACAATAAACCTCAATGGCAAAAATAAGGTTTTTAAAACGGAAAACTTTTTTTACAGGCTTTTCAAGAAAAAACATAGATTTTGGCAGAAACCCACACATGTAATCACATTGCCTACTCCTTGTTATTTGGCAAATGTTCATTAATGGCATGTCCTCATGAAGGTCAACATCCTGATTTGGTTTTTTATATGTTTTTTTTCTCTTGCTCTCTTTCTCATTTTACCTTATCTTATCTTGTGGTTTACACTCCATTTATTGAAATGCAAGCAACTTGTCAGTTAACAAATCCAGCAACCAAGGGCAATAAGCCCACTGAGAAAATAAAGATGGGCAATAAGAAACTGGGACATACCCTTAAACTCACCTGCACGGATGCAAGGCACCAGCAGAGCTGCCAGAAATAAGGCACACGTCTTCATCTTTCTAAGCCTGTCACAGCCAACTTCACACCTGACGCTCTCAAAGGTCGATTCAAATCTTCCAGTGGGCTTCTGAGGGAGTATGTGGACCAAGTTCAAAGATGGAGGTCACCAAAGGCGCCTACAATATCAAATTGAAATGCAGAGAACTCAGCAAGACATGTACAAAAAGGCAATTCAAAGGACTCTGGTGAACAAGAAAGGATGGTAGTCTGTCAAATTTCTTGGCAACAATGTGGAGTAGTCTTTTAGTCTTTCTGCTTTACTTTGATTTTAGCTTCATTTTCAAAGAGATAATGATAACAGATTATTTGACGCAGACCAGTGTAATGTAACATCATACTGCAGGCTTAATCGCACATAATGGACAGAAGAGATACTTTGAACTGCAAAATCCAGCTTTTCATCGAGATCATGTAAATTCTGACCCTAACATCAGTGATTCCTTTGGCAATGAAGTCTGTTGATTTTACTCCATAGCAACTGCTCCAAGGATAATAAATTTATCGAAAAATTGCCACATTGTGATGTCTCTACTGCAAAAGGCTTTTTATTTAAGTTTATTTTAAATGCTGCAAAACCTATAAAGTCATCAACATTTTATCCTCTCTTGTATATGCCAAAACAAACCTTTGTATAAAATTTCATGCAGATTCAAATCTGTTTGTTTGTGAACAAGATTACTGAAAATATCATGAATATCATTTAATCATAACCTCCTTTCTTTGCTGAGGTAAAGAGGAGATACCTTACAACTAACGTAGTGTAATCGTTGCCACATTAAAGAAATAAGAAAAAGCGATGAAGAGAATTCAATAGACAGTGTTTTCTTCTTATCTTGGGTTGGTTCATGGTGGTAACAGACCAAAACGAATATTCCAAAGATCCCTAGCAATGCTCTCCAGCTAGATTCAGGGAAATCCTGGGAACTTCCCAGGCCAAACGAAATATATAGTGCGTCTGGCAACCACTGGGTCTGGGGTCTTCTCCTAGTTGGACTTGTCTGGAATACCTTCTAAAGGAGGTTTTCTGGAGGCAACCTATCGGATGCCCGAACCACCTCACCGGGCTCCTTTCTATTTGAAGGAGTAGAAGCTCAACTCTAAGCCCATTTTAGACGTTTGAACTCCTCACCTAATCTCCATGTTGAGCCCAGCAACCCTAGGAAGGAAACTCATTTTAGCTGTTTGTATCCTTGATATTATTTTTAAAGTTGCCATCCTCTGCCCATGACCATAGATCAGAGTTGAAGATTAACCGGTAAATTAAGATAATTTATTTTTAAACTCAGCTATTTCACCCCATCAGCATTACTGATGATGTTGCACCAAACCCCCTGTCCATCTGACAGTCAATTATCCATCACTTGCGAACAACACATCAAGATACATGAACTCACTTATTCCTGAAATGGACAGTCCACAGTTTTCTGGTAGAGAACCATGACCTCAGATTTGGACGTGCTGACTCTCATGCCAGCCACTTCACACTCGGCTGCAAAGCGATCCAGTGCACACAGAGGATCAAAGACAGATGAGGCTAGCAGAACCACATAATTTGCAAACAGCAGAAATGCAATTCTGAGCTTCCCAAACCCCACACTCTCCTAACCTCGATGGATGGTCATGAACTGTTGCTTAACCAGCAAGTTGAGCTACAACTCGCTGGCCTTTTAAGAGTGTGGTCTTAGGTGTGTCTGTGACACGTATTATAGGTGTTGTACCTTGTTATTATATGTGTACGCATGAAAGTATGCTGGAGCACCTCCATCCTGTTATAATTGCAATTTTGGTGTCACTTAGAGAAACTCAGTAGTAAGGCTGTGTAATTTTAGTGGCTGTTAAAATTTAAAAAACCTGTTCTCTGCTTCAGAGTTGGTTGGTAATATGGCTGAGAAGCCAGGGAGCTAACATCACATAGCACAGGCAGAAACAGAATAGCAATTTCTTATCACTCCTTATCTCCTTCTTCCCAACTGAAGGACATCACAAGCCTCCTGCTGGACCCCCTGCAGTCTGCCTACCGGTCAAACATGTCAGTGGATGATGCAGTCAACACAGGACTGTCCTTCATCATGCAACATCTTGACTCTCCAGGGACATAAGCAAGGATCCTTTTTGTGGACTTCAGTTCAGCGTTCAACACCATCATACCAGGAATACTCTGCTCCAAACTTCTGAAGCTCGCCGTACCGTTCCAGGGAACTACAATCTCTCATGGCCCTTAAGTGGACATCCAACACAGACACAATAATCATCTGCTCATCCATCACTGTTTGGTTTGGATCTGGTACCAAACAGGTCAGGATCAGAATACAACGGACAATTAGATCTGCAGAAAAAATCATCGGGTCCAACCTGCCCTCAATCCAGGACTTATATTCTTCCGGAGTCAGGAAACAGGCAGGAAAGATCACTGCAGACCCATCACACCCAGAACTTCTCCCCTCTGACAGGCGCTACAGAACACTGTTCGCCAAAACTGCCAAACACAAGAACAGTTTCTATCCACAGACCATCAACCTGACAAACAATCAAACCAGTGTCAGTGTTGTACAATAACCTGGTTCCCCCGATTACACAATAACTAAGCCAGCTGTCATTACTCTGACAACTTTGCACTGTCGTATATATTTATTTATACAAATTAATACATATATATTTAAATGTATATAGCCTGAACACAAGAACATTTCCATTTGTTTATAGCTTGTATATATGTTTATTGCCTTGTCCATTTCATTTAAAATTATTTATATGACGTTTGTACTGTGAGAGCTCAGTTAACCGGAGTCAAATTCCTTGTATGCATATATATGGCCAATAAAGCTGATTCTGATTCTGATTCATCTTTGGTCATAGCACTAACATTCACTGATCTTTAGCCTCCCTCATAACATTTGTTGTAGTATCTTCAGTTTAACAAGCTAAGATATGTTGTTAGGTTCTTCCCCGTTTCTCAGATTTCTATAGAGGAGGTCGTCAGTGGCAAATGGTTCAAAGATAGACTCATAGCTTAGCAAAGCTTTGTAATGAATTTCAATGGAAGATGATGAAAAATTTTTTAGGAATTCTGATCTGAAGTTTAGACTGATGTCCCATTGTCAAAAATCCGACCTGTATCTGGTTTAGGACCACATACGCAAGTGGTCAGAATTGGAAAAGACCAGATTCAAAGTGGCTTGCGCTGGTCAAACTGCCATGAAAAAGTCAGATATGAGCAAAACATCTGGGCCTATGACTGGGTATTTAATGGAAAATTAATCAAAAAAGACGCTTTGAATCGCTAACAGACGTAATTTTTCCCTTGTCGGTTATTTCGGTTTTATTTCTGTTGTTTTCCCAACTGTATCTGCGTTCATGTACTGTCCCCTTAAAAACATACTACCAAGTGTGTAGTTATGTGACTCCATCCTGTCCAGTACTCAACATGGAATGCAACATGAAGGAGAATTCAAACACCGAGCCAACTGAGCAACGCGAGTAGCTTGTACCAAAGAAAAATGCTGTGTCCGTTATTTGGACTCATTTTGCGTTGGAAATGAGTACACAGAACCTGAGAAATAAGCTTTCTGCGTGGGACCTCGGGGAAGACAAACTCATGGCCATTACGACATGCTAATTCACATTAATCTAACAGCCACAATGCTATAGTATTCAATAATCTAAATGGGGGTATCTGGGTGGTGACTGGTTGCTGTAATCATTCTGTGTTTGTCAGTTTGCGTCATAAATGATTATGTCTGAATTTGTCCTCATCTATCATGTTGTTGTATGTTCCTTGTTTTGGTCACCCACAAAATAATTTTTCATTAATCATAATTGAGTAAAAAGTTCTGTATAAAAAAGTTATTTTTATATGTCGAAGCACCCTTGAGCAAAATACGGAACCCAAGTTGCTCCTATGTCATTAATTTATGAACGGTTGTTGGAATGGGTGAATTTGGACTAATGTTTTAAAAGTGCTCTGAATAGTCAAGCAGACTAAAAAAGCGCTATATAAGTACAGTCTATTTATCATTTATTGATACACAGTACATTGTTAAATGCATTGAGAACAAAATAAAGTAAGAATGGTCAATCATTAACCTGGATTGTAAATCGCACTGAAAACCAAGAGAAAAACGGAAATCCCGGGCTGCGGGGGTCAATGGTGAACCTAGCAATTCTGGTACTAGTTTTTGACGAATTGGCCAGACACATGCACACCAGTAACTCATTGGAGGTCATTTTGGGGGTTCTGGAAGAACTCCTCCCGCGCAACCTCACAAAAAGGACCAGATAAAAAGCCGGTCAAGTTCTCCTGGTACAACGGACGATCTCCTGTTAGCTCCTCCTCCCTCTAGGATTCACAGCAAAGCATCTTGGACACATATAGCACATATAGATGTTCCATCCTGGAGGGGCTGGACTACCTGTGCAACCTGAATGTTTTGCAAGGACCGTATCGAGTAGAGACATGGACACTATAAAAATTGCAAAACTAGAGAATAATCAGTCTTGCTTTCACTCTTTTGCTTTCATGTTTTTGCTTTTATTTCAACAAAGTGTTATATTGTGATGATTAAGTTGTTGTTTTTTCAGCAGTGTACAGTATTTCTGAGACTAGCACAGATTTGACTTGCATGTTGGCCTGCATGTATGATATGTGTGTCCATGTATAAGAAACTGTACTTTCATTTCAGTGTGTCTATATGAGAAGGATTAGACAGTCTCAAAGGCAGGTGGATAAATGCCACAGGGCGGAGGCAGGTGACAGCTCAGATGGAATTTTTATTGAAAACACAACTCATAAAAGCAGTCTGCCCTTGCTTTTACGGCCATATAAATCTGGAAAAATTTGAGAACGAGAAATTCTAGAGCTCTTATCCCTGTAGGTGCACGTGTTTGAGTTAAACTAAGATGTTCAAATACAAGAAAAGTGAATGTGCAAGAAAATCTTTAAATACATCGTACAGGACAGTAAATTTTAATTATCAAGGCAGAAATGACATGGTGTCAGAAAAATCTTCATTAAGTCAATTTTATTCTTTCAGTGCCACATTAAATAATTGCCATCTCTCCTTGACATGATAAAACAGTTTTCCTTTGATTAAGCATTCCTCTCAGTGTCAGTGCAAGCTGAGAAATCAATGATGAAGAAAATAAGCGTAACGTCATGATCATTAATTTTGATCTTGGCATTTCCTCACATATACATACAAATATATGCTTGAACACACCAGTGAATTGAATTCCAGTGCCACATGTCACAGCTCTGGATTAGATGTTCACCTTGACATAAAACATGTATGAAACTTATTTAATTGCTTCAAAATTTCAAACTAATTTCTTATTTATTTCATACCTAAAAATCCACTTGCGACTATGATCCTGCTTAAGTGTGAACATCAAATCAAATGAAACAAATGCTCACAGTTTGCATCGGCAGGAGAGCTCACTAACATGGCCATCGGCATCCCCTTGCATTGAGATACATTGTTTGATGAGTTTAATGTCTATTCAGCAAAAAAGTTTTGTGCAAACGTCATTAAGACGTGATTTCATTTAAATATGTTCAAATGTTATGTCGTCAAATGTTTTTGTTGTCAAAAAACCTTTTCCTCACTTTAAGTTTTTTGGATGAGCAACTTGTGGATATTTCCATGCCAATATCAGATTGACATTAGGGAGGGAATTGTGAAAAATGTTTATACTTATATAAATTATCCATCTTGCTGACCAAAACTGAAATTAGTTTTTCACTCCTGCCCACAACATTGTCACATTATCAAGGTATTTAATAAAAAATGTATATGTGATTTTTGTCTGTACCGCTAGCCATATTTTGCTAAATCCTGCAGAGTCCTCCTTTTTGGTGTTATAAAAGTAAAATAATTTTCAGCATTCCGAGGAGAAAGTTGGTTCATCATGAATCTAAGACAATTAATTTGTATTAATGGTAATTAAGTTAAATGAACACCATAGTTTTAAGAGTGATGGGCAGCAGGGAAGATAGGCTCCCCTGAAGGAGGAACATTAGCTGAGCTTTAACTGCAGGAAAAGGGACAGTGCTGAACAGTATGAATTTCTGCAGTTCTTGTATGTGCGAAAAATTTCCAATTCTATACCATCGAAGTGCAGGCAAAACAACGGAAATAGGGGTGGAATCCTGAATTATTTTTTCTATTCTAAAGAGAAAGTTCAACACAGGTAACCCACCTTTGCTTAATTTTTTGATGGATAAAATGTATACCCTATTCCAGTCACTATTATTATTATTTAACCACTATGATCTCCTTCAAATTTAATTTCATTCATGCATTTTGAGTGTGACTTTCTGTCATTTCACTAACAATTCAACCAATGTGTTGGTAATTAGATTAGATTGTTAACCATAGTAAAAAATTAAGTTCATCATAACTTTAGCCTCCTAATTTAAATATACTATTATATAATACTGTTTAAAATATTTAAAATTTTAAATACTTTGAGTTTGGGGAAAAAAATTTTTTGTCTGGAGCACTGCATTTCCTGTCCCCCTCCCTCGGGCCTACATTAAAATAAGTAAGTAAGTAAAGGTGAGTTATAGGCAAGCTGTTTCTTCATTGAAAGCATCACAATAACTGAAAAAAACTGCCCTGATCTAGTGAGGGACAGCCATCTTCTAATGAAACCTGTCATCTATTGTTAACTTTTGCGCTCATCACACAGCTGTTGACAGCTGTTCCGATTGATATGTCAGCGCATATAAACGCCATTTACGATTAAATAACTGCTCATGTAAACATTCAACCAGAAATTTTATTTCAGAATGATTTCATAATTTGTTAAGAGAATATCTCAAAATGGCATTTAAAGTACTTTTTGTATAGAGCAGTTGTTCTATTCAGAGGCAGATCTTTATAAAAAAAAAAAAAATTGATGTATGAAATTTTGGGAGACGAGGAATTTTTACCTATGTATTCATTTTTTAATTAACAGTAACACTACTTTATTAATGTCGAATTCCATAACACTTCAGCTATTATAGGCAGTATAAACAGTTCATTAAGAAAATGTTCAACTATTCAGGCCCTTTTACTTTCTTCACATTTTATTTTGTTACAGCTTGTTCTAAAATCATTTAAATTCATTTCTTCCTCAGCATTCTACACTCAATACATCATACTTTAGCAAAATTGAATGAAAGAGGTTTTTGCAATCAATTACAGAAAAACTGAAATATCCATTTGACATAAGCATTTATACTCTTAGATTAGGGAAGGCTCTGTCACCATTATATGAATGTGTGAATACTAGCTTGTGTTGTTAAGTGCCTTGAGACGTTGAGCAGACTAGAAAAGTACAATATAAGTAGAGTAAATTTACCATTTACCCCATCCAATCTGATAGAGCCTGGGAGTATCTTTGTAGAATGGCAGAAAATCCTTACATCCAGATGGGCAAAGCTTTCCACCTCATACCCAATTAGATTTGAAGCTGTTATTGCTGCCAAAGCTGCTTAACTAAGTGCATTCAATCCTTATATCAATGTGTAGCAGTTTTTCTTTTTAAATAAATTAGCAAACATTTTTAAATTCCTTTTTTGCTTTGTTATTATGGAATTTGGAGTGTTGGAGTGTTATAAATTAATTGACACATTTTATGCATAAGAATGCAATGTGGTCAAATATGAAAATAGTAAAGGCGTCTTACTACTATCTGAGGGTTCAGCATGTGAAAGCAACTACAGCTTAGCACAAGGCCTGTAGGAACAGACACACTCTTAGAGGAGACCTCTGAACCACTGGGTTGTTGTTTTAACACTGCTCTGCCTTTGTTTCAGTTTATCATGCACAATTAATTGAAGATCTTGCTTAACTTTATGATCTATACTGATTTTTCATGGTTACTATAATATCACTCATGTGGACCGACAGGCCTGAGATAATTTATCAGAGAAAAAAAAAGAGACATGATTAAGGGGGACGCAATATGCCAACACTGAGCCTTTAGGACATGAGAACATGATAATTCTCATGATGTCTAGTTGAGTACATTTGGAATTATGTTATGCTGAAGACATCAGGTATCTAATGATTTTTCATTAACAACATTTAAGTGTGATTAACCCCCTGGGAGGACAAAGAAGGAAATATAAGAAGGCAACAGTAAAAAAAAAAAAATCAACAACACTACAAAGACACATTTGTGCTCTTATCCTGAGAACCATATGTTGATTCAAAAACACATTTAGCTTTCGATGTTTTTTTGGGTCTGGGTTTCATTCTGAATTCATTTGAAAAATGTAGTTGTAGCCATTTATGGCCACCTATTTGGTAGACAGGAACTACAGTGAAGGCAATTACCTAAAGTTATTAATCATCTTTTATAAGCAGTAATGAGAATCTGATGAGTCTGATGCAATAAGCCTGTTTGCAATTAACAGGATGACTATCAGCTCTATCTGCCCACCAAACCAAAGTCAACCATTCCACCGTCTTCCTTCTCTGATGTCTTCTGGAAATTAAAACCTGGTTCTCGCATATCTTTCTCAAACACAACAGCAGTAAAACTTGTTGGCTTCAAAACAACTCTGGCCAAATCTGACAGCGTCTCCCTTGTGTCTCTTTTTTTTTTTTAGCACAGATCAATAATATCACTTGTTTTGCATATTTCCACTTAGTTAACATTAACCATCTCATTCGGTCTCTCACAACTAGTAGCACCGCTTTCTTCATCAACGCCCTTGTCAAATCCCGCATCGACTACTGTTGCTCGCTTCTCTCTGGTTGTCTGCTTATCCTATTGACAAAAACGTCAATTGGTTCAGAACTCTGCTGCTCGCATAATTACCAGAACTCTTTCCGTAAAACACATCCCCCACATCTTTCAACAACTTCACTGGCTCCCTGTTAAACACGATATTGATTATAAGAGTCTCCTTCTCACTTTCCAATCTCTCCATAATTTTGCACCTCCATTTCCATTCCAACACACCCTCCCATACTCTTCGCTCTTCCTCCTTCAGGTTCCTCACTAAACATCCTACCTGTTTATCGTCAATGGGATCCAGAGCTTTTAGCCGTACAGCCCCATGTCTCTGTAATTCTTTCCCACTAACCATCTGGGAAACTGACCCTCTCCACACCTTGGAATCCCACCTGAAAACACATCTTTTTAGACTTGCCTAATCTGTGTGATCATTGTTTGTGACGTTATAATTATGATTTTTTATTTATGATATATATTTTTACTATTGTTCTGATATTTGTTGTTTTACTGTTGTATCTGTAAGGTGATCTTGACTGTCCTGAAAGGCGGCAGTTAATAAAATGTATTATTATTATTATTATTGTTATTATTATTATTAATAAACCAGCTATATGAAGCTCACTGACAGCAATTTTTCAACCTTTGTCTCAACCAAGGAAAAGAGGCAAGAGTTAAAGCAAGGACTGAGGGAAGGTATAGGCATTTCTGGGGTGCTCTTCACTTTCAAAATGAAAAATACCATCAATATGGGATAGTAGGCAAGGATTCCTCAGGACTCTTTTGAAGCGTTAATCATTCTCTGTCTGCTCCAACATCATCTTCAACTCAACTTTTACGGTTATTCAACCACATTCACGGTAAATAAATGAACAAAATAACACGGACCATCAAACAGTGCTACAGCGGAAGACTCCATCAGCGCAACAGTGCAAAACACTCACTTGTAACATCTAACAGTGCAGATGACACAGACATACAAACATCTTACAGTTCACGCCCTATGAAACTCAATTTAGTTATTAATTTAGTGTAATTAAGGAAATCACCTGCAACCAAAAGAGTAGACCTGGATGAATAGCATTTCATGAACACATAAATGCTATCTCTTCTCTTCTATCTCTTCTGAGCATGGAGAGAACCTTGCTTTGATTGTATCACCAATTTATGTTAACTTGTATGTAACACACATACACACACAATTTATCATTTTACTCTGATTTCATATTAGAGTTAAATAACTCAGATGCTTGATCTCACTCCAACCAAGCTTCTGTGGGATATACCAGAGAAACAAGTCTGATGCATGGGGACCCCACCTCACAACAGGACTTAAAGCATCTGCTATCCGGTGCCAGATAGGTACCGCATATCACAGCACACCTCAGAGGTATCCATGTGTTGATGGGTGAGAACTATTTTGATGGCCTACAAAACATTACGCAGATGAAAGTCCTCATGGGACAAATTATAGGGGACCGTGTCTGCTGGATATGGCAGGAAGACCAGCAAAATTACTGATAGACAGCTTGGACCTTCAAAGAATTACAAAAACAACATAAGAGAAAAATTAAAGAAAGTCAATGTAAAAATCTCCATGGTCACAGATGCTCACAACCACTAGAAAAACTCAATATGTACTGATGTGCATTTACCATATATCCTACCTATATCAATTCCTAATGTCCTACTAAACTTTTTAGTTGAGCATATATTTTATAGTCACTATTTCTTATTGAAAATTGTGTGCCACTTGACTGATCCTGTTTATAATGACCCAGAGGCAGCATGTATATGCTAAAGAGTAAGAATAAGAGTATGAGGACTGAACCCTGAGGGACACCACAGGTCAAAAGGAAGGAGGCATTAACCATGGCTATCGGGAAAGTCCTTTCGATATGCCTTTTTGACATATGTGTCATATGTGACTTAAGTCCCCACATTGGCATGTGGGGACTTAAGAAAGATAATTATGTTACAATGGATCATGTTTTTTTATGGTACAACCAAAAAAAGGATCAAATAGTTTTCTAAAAACATGATCTACCAAAAGTCTATATTAATCCAATTAAAATTGACTATTTTCCACGAAATACAAAATTTTATTTTCCTCATGAAATAATTTTAGAAGTCTGATTTGTTTTTGCTGTTTAAAGTGTCTATGATATTTTATTAATAAATGATCCAATGAAAAAACAATATGTAAAGAAATAATTAATAATCATTTTTTTCCTGGTTGAAGACATTAAAGGGTTAAGTTGAAATGTAGTAACTGAAAAACTAAATAAAATTTTGAGATTCACAACTTCAGGACCGCCGCAATGCACATGTGTGATTGAAACTAGACCTCCGCTGTCGTCCCCGACAAAGAGGGTATATGCCCGAAAGTCCCCATTCTACTTTTGTGCAAGCGACGCTCCTGATTGAACTCCTGAAATTAAATCCGAAGTTATTTCCACAGAATCCTTCGTAAAAGAAAAAAAGCTCCCTAAATTGAGTAAATTTTCAACTATTGAATTAAAATATGGGAAAAATATGTTATATACATGATAGATCTCTTCGAGGTGATCCATATTCACCAAACTAAATCGGACTAATGCTTGAGATATATGGCCCAAAAACTTTTGCAGATAAATCTCCCATTAGTGTCAGAAATATACCACCAATCTATCTCAAAATCAATCCAGTTATTCATCTCATCACTACTAGGGTATACATTTTTAAAATTAAAAGAATCCACGTAAAAGCTTTTGAGTTATGTACAGAAAAAAGCGTTTTTCAGTAAAAAGATTTACAAGACATATCTCCTTGAGTCAATTCACATGCATTGACTTTGGACTCATCAGATCAACAGTTCGGAAGTTTTTCTTGTAAAAACTGGGTTTTTTTGTAAAAAGCTCCCTTTAATGAGTTAAAAATTAACTATTAAAGTAAAACACAATGTGTAAAAGACAGATCTCCTCGAGTTGATTCATGTGAACCAAATTTGGACAAACTTGGACCAAATTTTGCAGATAAAGCTCCCCCTAGTGTCAGAAATATACAACCGTATATTCCCAAAAACACTCCACTTCCTCCTTGTACTTCCTCTTATGTTTTTATTCAAAAAAAAAGAATAAATAATAGATTATATGTTTCCATATCTTATATTTCCCACATATTTATTATTTTTTTGACAAATTAAAAAAAATATTTTGTTTCACAATCATAGGTTTCTGTACATAAAATAAATATGAAAAACTACAAAAATGTTGTTGCCCAGGTGCCCACATGACCATACAATACAGCATTTCAATTATTTTATGAGGAATTTAAGTCTGTATTTAATGCTCTTTTGAGGAATATGAAAACCATGTCTCTCATTCACTTGTTAAGACTTTCAGACTTTCACAAAAAATGTTTCATGTGCCCATGATGGAGTTGATAAATATTACTAAGAGCTCATTTGGACTATATCTTTATATGTATACCTCTCTGGGCCCCCGGAAGGGCTCAGTAGAGTGAAAGTTTTTCACCCAGGCAGAAAATCTGTGGAGGAAATCCTTAATTACCTTCTTATCTAGATTAAATCAAACTGGCCTCAAAGCCTATCTGTTCCAAGTCAATAATTATTTATGTGTGTGTGTATAAAAGACAATGATAGCAAGATTGAGAAAGACATTAGGATTTGGAATTTTTGATAATATTTGAAGTGTTTGATTAAGTTACGGTGCTGAGCATTTTCAGGGTTGTACCTCCACAGCTTATTTTTTCCTAACTGGTGTTAAAAATTCCGAGCTTTGCGTTTTCTGCTTTCCTCATTTTATATAATTTATCAAGGATGACTTAAGTGTAAAGAGTAAAAGTGTAAACAAAAAAAAGCGCATGTATAATTGGGGGTATATATAAGCAACAGAATTATATACAGGAGGGTGTACCTGAAATGTTGTTTGCCACCTCTGATGTCTGCCATGCTACAAATGTATAGTCCTAATAGATAATACTACAGTGGGATTTTCCTTTTTTTCTTGATTAAAAGCCTTTCCACATAGAGCCAACGTCAAAAAATCCATACATTACTCGTTGTGCTACAACACACTTTGTTTGTTAGACAGACATTAAATTTGTTCTAGCCGCTCAATCTGAGGCAACACAGATGATCTCCTCTTGTATCATACACATAGAGGAGAGAAAGACCCAGGAGCATACATAATCCAAAAGACAAATGCAAAGAAAAATCTCAAAGCATATTTGAGTTTTGCTTCATCAAATGGCAACAGACACATGATACTGAGCTGTTTGTTGTTCCCGGTGTGTTAAATACTGCCATTTTCACACAGTTTCATATAGAAAAAGTGTTGGTATCTGGATGATGTGTTAAAAAGTAAGTTCAGTTTTACATTTCATCATCATAATTTAGCATCTGTCAGTTCGCATCAAACTGTTTTGTTTTTTTAACCTATACCTGATGGATTGCTCCTTGGGTCATAACCTAACTAGTAAAGTGGACAATTAGATTTCAGTGGTTGTAAGTTGCCATTACAGATACGCCCCTTGTCCATCTAAGTTTTTAAATTTCTCGGACTGTCATTCACATCACATTTTCTGAAGAGAAAACTGACAAGATTTTCACAGACACCTGAAATAACACCTCCCATGAAATAGCTCAACTCTCTTCCTAGTGCTATTGCATGACTATCAGTCCTGTAAACAGGGAAAAAGCATGAATAGATGAATTAACCGACTGTAAAACTTTTCAATACACACCTATTGCCGTTTCTATGTGGACACCTGTCCAGATGTTCTCTAACAACCATTCACCTTGAAACTGGTAATCATGCTATCTCTGTAAATACCAATGCTTTGCGACTGGGCCTGAGTCATGGCCTGAATATCTTCCATTGCATTGTTGTTGTTTCACGAGTCTAATCCTCAATTCACTGAACTGTCGACACTTGCACAGTCGTGCAAGCAAGCACACACAGCAATCACATGAGTTTCAACGTGATCATCATAACATTGTTCAGAACTTAATCTGAGTATTTACCAGCCGAGACATGCTGAAAATTTACATTAAAAATAGCTGAACACACATTACCTTGCCTGGAATTATTTAAATCTAACGCTGTCCCTAAAAGGGCTTTGTGAACACTGAAAGACAGAACAATTTCAGTACTTGATTAAATTACAATAAGTAAAACAAAATTAATTCTAACTTTGAGACATTCTGACTTCCAATGGGTCTGTCAGACATCATAAAGTGTCTTTCAGACTCAAACACTAAAAATTTTCCGGAAAGACCATTTCTTTGTCTGTGATATTATACAAGAGAACAGAGGTGATGAGGAAATCGATCTCATTTTATAAAACCGAAAATATGGGGCAGACAAAGTAATCCTTTTCCTGCCCTTCAAATACTCACCGAGATATGAAACATCTTTTTTATTAATAATCATCCCATTGTGAAAATTTACTTTTTTTTTTACTCAGCTGCTTCGATTAACTGATGAAACCTGCTTACTGGATGAATAGTATAAGTTTCAATGATTTAATTTTGCATTTAAAACACGCCACCTATGTGTCACATAATTTAGAATTCAAATAATTTCCGTTTACCTGTTACAATATCATATGGCCTGATTCTGATGGTCTGATTCTGATTAGCTTGATTAGGAATATTAAGTGTGTTATGGATTGCAATGGAAATTTTATGAATTGTTCATGCCTTCAGCCCTGTCCTTCAGCAGATTTTTGGAGAGATTTTATAACTCCCCAAAAATATGAATTTTTTTCTTCATTTTTTTTTCATTTTCTTTTAAATTACGAGGTCAGGAATTGTGACATTTTTCTTAGTTAGACAAACCTGTGGGGTACCAGTGGCAAACCGAAAATGACATATTTTATACTACAGTATAATTTTAGTCCTTAAAGCCTGTTGACCGTATTGACCTAAAATTGGGTCAAAATAGGTATAACTCCTTGTTGATGCTTGGCTGTGAATATCATGAGCTGCTGTAGTACAGTAAAGCTGTAGGGCCGATGTAGAGATACAACAGTAGGTTGTTGCTAAGAGGTTGCAAATAACTTTAAAAAAATTTGTATTCTCAAAAGAAGTTGCAAACCATACAATTTGATGTGGTTGTAAGGAATCAGGTGCTGCAAAAAGGCAATCAGTGCCACCTACAGGCTTAAAACATTTAAATCAAAGATATAAATGGTTGTCGGAAACAATTAATCTTAATTTATGTGTGAATTCATGTACCTCAACAAAGTTCTCCTGTTGAGTACAATCTCAACACGATAAGAGAATTTACTAAAGTTTTTGCAAATAAAAGGTGTAACCATGACAAATATCACTTATTTACCATGAAAGACAGTGGTCCAAGAGTCTAACTGTTATCTGGTCCAAGCTCCATGTGTTGGATAAGGGTTACAGCTTAAAGAGAACGAAATGACAATATTCAGTTATTGATAGCATCATCTGCTAGGAATTGGAAGAATGTCTGAAATGAAGGATCTCGTTCAATTTTCATTACATATTTATGTAATGAAATATAAATGTAATGTGTGATGTCATCATATACTAAAAGACACGTGGAATTTATAGCAATATTGTAGTGGCATAAAAAGTTTATTTCATTCACCATGAAACAGGTATTACAATCTCCATGGTCAAATATGGACAAACCTTATATATATATATGAAAACCTTAAGTTTACTTAAAATTTTCATGTTGTGGTCTTGGCATTATACACTGTAACAAGATATACAACTGGTTGTTCGGTAACACCACAAAGAAGACACAGAAATTGGGCATCTTAATGCTTCAACCAGTTCTAATTACGTATTGACCACGTTGACCTGCACATGTCTGGTAGTGAGTTTGTGGCTGTTGCACACCGAACGGGCAAATGGTTACCAACAAAAGAGATACTATCTAATAAAACAGGTGTTGATCTCAACACCTGTTTCATTAGATCCTCCCAGGGGGAGGATTGTTTGAGCACAAATTATGGCCCAGTGCTGCGTTAGGGCATTGGTTGAAAAATGATGGACAAAGAAATTGAGAACAAGTCACCAAGGCATCTTATTCAGGGCTGATGTGAAGAGCCACTTAAAATAGTCACATTCAATCATGGCTATGAGGCTATGAGCCAGCATCTCCCCGGAGCAGTCATGGCCTACCATGCCGAATCTATCCGGTCTGACTAAGGGGAAAGACATGGATTCTTTCTTGAGAAAACATCCCCTGGTTGGTGAAAAAAGCAATACATCACTGGAAATAAATTTCCGAGCTGTCGTCGCTTCTAACTACACTACACATCAGAAGAAAAAACAACGGATGGAGGAGGATATAAATAGAATAAAACCAAGTGCATTCTTTTGTTGAACACACATCTCAGTGCTCAGTGAAAAGGCTGCTCTGCTCCCACATGATGACACAGTAACGTTAATGGCAGAAGACTGTAAACACACTGCGTATTATCCCGGGATTAGTCAAGAGAAATACTCTCCTGTTACTCTTAATGTAGAAACTAAACAACACTTTGAAGCTAAATCAATGTGTGTATTTCATGTGCATCTGAGATTTGAATTCATGTTGGAGTGTGAAATAAATGAGTAAACAATTGTTGAAGTGACGGACTGTAACTTTTTCTTTCTAAAAAGAAAAATACACATACACACTTATGTGCTTGGTGTAAGGGAAAATAAGAGTTTCTGATGCAGATTCTAGATCTTTTTGTTGTATCTGCCCAGCGTCGTGACGTAATGATCTGTCTGAGTTTTTACAGCGCAGTCACACCAACGCAACGTATTTTAAATATGGCGGCTTCAAAACAGTAATGGTCTACATCGGAGAGTCATTTACTCATTACAACTTTGAAAGAGTTTAACGTCGTTGGACGGTTAGATGATCGAAAAGAAACTTCCCGTGCATGCCATCTTTGTTGTCATCTTCTTCTGGGCGCTTTTTGCCGGTTGGCACCTAGCTCATTGCAGCATTATCGCCACCTTATTAACTGGAGAGTGAATCATCAAAGCTGTAACCGATTAGATGAGTCGATGCATGTAAACACCGGGTCGGAAAAAGATCAAAGATCATGTTAACAGGCAACTGACAATACATTTCCGAAGTAGTTTAATTCTGATAGGAGAAAAGTGTCCCATGTAAACCCACTTATTGTTTTACAATGTACTAATGTAAAGCTGGCAAAGTGTTTTCCTTACGGCACCAACCCTATATAACCAAGGCAACCCTACATAACCAATAAAAAAGGTATCCAAACCCTAAATGTTATTCTATGTGTGTTTTCACAACTGACAATACTTTTATGTTAACAAGAGAAGATATATAGTATTTATACACATTCATAACTGCCAGATCAAGGATGTACAAATTGTTCATGGTTTGTTCAACTTTTTACTGAAATTTCAGATTTTTACATACACAGATTATGTGTGTGTGTTTTTTTTTTATCCTCTCTATGTGGTTACTTTTTATAACAAGAAGAATAAAAGCTTTATTTGACATAGGGTTATCAGCAATATGACTACAGGCCACTGAAAAAAGAGAGTTTGGAAAATTTAAATCGAGAGAGCAGATGATGTGAAGAATAAGTGCTCAAGCTGACCATCCAGTAGTCTGCAACATTATATCTCCACAACAGTATAAGGCGAATGAGAGAGCAGGATGGAAAGGAGTGGTTCAATTGGCACCACAACTTTTTATGTTGTGGTGCCAATGGAACGATGGAAACTCAAAAGTAAAATAATGTTTGAAAAAAAAAACTCAACCAGAATGATAGTTAAATAAGTTTTGAACTTTGTGCTTGTATTCTGATCAGCCGGCCCTTCTACAAAGATTACGGACTACATTCACTTCTTTCATATTTAAAATTTGGCAACAATAAAGGCTAATCATAGGAAGGAGCCAGCATTCTTCCTGGCTGACAGACACAGAACAGGCAGACGCAGAAATGCTGCTTAAGTACACCAAAAATTCCTTTAAACGTGTTCTTTATTTACATACAAAGATTTATCCTCTTTTTCCTTTCATGTGGAACTATGAAACTTTACACCTCTGTCCAGATATATTTAATCCCTTATAGACAGAAATGCTGATACAAACGCAATCATTCCACCTCTACCTCCATACTTTTGGCCCATCAACTATTAGCCAGGCCCCTTGTAAGAATGTTCACTATTGACCCAAGTCTTCTCCATTTGTAAATAATGTAATTCAATTTGGCTTTCTGCAGTCCCAAAACATATATATGTTGTATATGTAAGCAACAGATTTATTAACAGGAGGGTATACCTGAAATATAGTTTGGCGCCTCTGATGTCTGCCATGCTATAGTCCTAATTGATATTACTTCAGTGCGATTTTCAAATCAGCGGTGTAATGTGTGAATCCCTAAAGCCTTTCCACAGAGAGCCCAGGTACAAAAATCCTTGAATCACTCTTTATGCTACACCACACTTTGTTTGTTAGACAGACATTAAATGGTTAAATTGACAGACATTAAATTGAAGTGGCGACGTTTTTTCCCAATTCTCTCTGAAAACCACAGGTTTGACATTTACTCAACATAGATAAACACTTAATAAACATAGACAGCTAAATCTAAATCTTGTTATCTTTGAACCCTCATTTTTAACACTTTCACACATGGAAGTTCAAAAGATGTACTGTAAATGACCACATTTTCCAATCACAAATAAAGGTGCCATTTTTAAAGCAAAGTGATAGTTTTTTCTATCAAAGTATGAAGAATAAAGATTTATTTTCAAATACATGAAATTTATTTGAAAATAAATAAATAATTTTATTTATTTTCAGGGTTAAGGGTTAACCCTGTTAACCCTAAAGTAGAGACAAATGTAATTCAGGATAAATATAGACTGATAATTAGATAGAAATAAATTCATAATGAATTTTTCTCTTTCTGCACCAGACGTGACTGTATTATCTGCTCACAAATCCTGACATGGCTAAACTGAGGAAATGAGAAAAAGATCTTTTCATGCAGGAAGTTAGGCAGAAGGTTTGAGTTAGTACACATGTCAGACCTGGCCTTTAACTTGGCTCATCTCTTTTGTAATTATGTGAAACAGGTTAATGATGTCTGGTTTTATATTAAACAATGATAAGGATTCAATGTCACAAATTACTTTACTATATTATTCATCAGGACCTATGAGGCATGCTTCACTGTGGTCAATAGTCAGGTAGCTTGTCTTCATTAAGGCCCTGTAACGTTAAAGATCATTTATACGTGATTTATCCAATTTCTTTCTTCCAAGGTCAGAAGATGATGGTCTTTTAGTCTAACTGAAAATCATTTGCTGAAGAATTTGAAGAAACATTTGGTTAATGTCTTAATAATACACTTCTGACTGGTTTTACTTCAAGGTTCCAATTATGTGAGCAGATTTAAGAATTTAAGCAATTGTCCTGCATCCCGTCCTGGCAAAGATTTCTTTACAGAGGGGAATGCATCAAAGGCAAGGTGTATTCAAGTTTACCTCATACTGTATTTCAAAAGATGAGCACTCAAGAGTAGGGGGGCCGAGAAGTCCGAGGGTGGCTGATTTTGTGCAAGTTACAAATTGGCACACACATACAGAGTATGAGCAACATGGCTGCAAACATCACACCAGCTTTGAAATTTTTCACCATGATTGCAGAAAATACAAAGTTCACAAAGACAGCCCCGAATACGTTCAGGACAATGAACTTTTATCAAGGGGTGACACGGGTTCAGGGGTAGAGTGATTGTCCACTTATCTGAAGGTCAGTGGATCGATCCATGGCCACTGCGGTCCATATGTCAAGGTGTCCTTGATTAAGATACAGAACCCCAATTTCTCCCAATGGCTGTTCCATTGGTGTGTAAATGATGACGTGAATGGTTACCGCTCCTGATGAGCATTTGGTGCCTTGAATTGCAGCATCTACCATCACAGTGTGAATGGGTGATTGATGGCTCACAATGTAAACCGCATTGAGTGGTCGAGCATACTAGAAAAAGCGCTCTGTAAGTACAGTTAGTTTTACCATTTAAAAGTTACTCAATTTTGGGTTTAAAACTTTAAAGACAATAAATTGGCTACAAAAATAGACAATATATACAGACATTAAGACAGATGAGCTCTTTCATGCATTTCATAAGATCAGCATACGCATCCAACTTAACAGCATACTGTTTTATTTTTTGAAAAAACTTATGGTGAAAAATTCTACAATATCTTAACCGCTTTTCATAACTGAAAATATATTATATTCCTCCTTCTGGTTTAAGTCGATGTATATAGGTGGATATTGTGCAGTAGCTATAGTGGCTCCTTGTACTGCTTGACCCAACACATGATTAAATGCTTCATCTTTGATTACAGAGGCCGGGTTTTTAAGTAGGCCCTAAAGACAGCTTCAACAGTAGGTTGTCTTTCTGAAGTGTGTTAGCTCTATGTGTGCATAGTGCTTGTCACAGTCATATTTAAAAATGTTAAAAAAGTGAAAAAGAAGGCCCTTCCACCCCTCTGCAGTGGCTCGGAAAAAATAATGGCAATTTTTATTTAAAAAAATATCTTTAAAAAGGGAAAACCTCTTATTTTGGAGACCAAGGTGATACTGTGTTACTAAAACGACAAGAAAAAAAAGTGTAAAACATCACAACCTCAGCGCGCCGCCTTTCCCTCCCGCCTGCAGGTGGCTAATCTTTCTCGAACCCCGGTAAGCTAACCATGGATAAAACGCTTTTACTTATTCGCTTTTACTGCCAATGATGCCGGCTTACTTGTGTTCTCTATATAATTTATTATTAGTATTATTATATTATATAATAATAATCTAATATTATTTCTATTATTACTTGCGTGCTCGATATGTGGCGAATTTAATATTAATATTAAATTTATATTTATTTCATATATTTTTTTTTTAACTTATTTTTATTTATTTATTTGTTTTTGTTATTATTATAATTTTTTTTAAATATAATCTATTATTATTATTATTATATTATTATA